>ML833008.1:52147-71113 GCA_009831015.1 Picea engelmannii
GTTTGCTCGACTCTAGGAGGTGGTGAAAAAACTTCAGGGACGTCACTGATGTCCACGTGTGATAAAGGAACGAGAGGGATTTCACCCGGACGAGGAGAATCCTCTGGAGTTCCCTCAGGGGTGTCCGGATGTAAAGGGTCTGAAGCTTCCGGATGTTCTGGAGACAAACCTTGCATCCTACGTGAACGTCGCCTTCTTGAACAGAAGCTTCGAGACTCTAGTAGGTCTATCAAGAGGAATTGGATATTCTTCATGCAAGTATAGAGTGAGTGTGTGTGTTGGAACCAAGAGTCACCGAAAGGAATCTTGCGACATCAAGGCGATTAGGTTGTATCTTCTAATTTCAATTAATATGATACAACGACATGTCCTTTTCCCATAAATTCATTCTTACTTTATTGTGTAATTCCTTGATCATATGCATAAGTTGATGATTGAATACATTTTGCTATCTTCAGTTTGGTTGGTTTGTGTTGTCTTGGTCTTGACCTCACGAGAGCACCGAAGCGAAGCAGGAATGACATAGACTTAAGCAAGCGATACAAAGGTATGTCACTTGTTCCTCCTTACTAGCTAATTCAATGGTCGTAACTTAGGGAAAGAGTCATGTCCTGTCCTGTTTTGTTATAGATCCAGGTGGATCTAGGGAGATCTATTAGTGTCCTCACCTACCGAATAGTCGGATAACAAAATTGGCGACTCCACTGGGGATGCAACCCATACTTTAGTGGTTTTTGGTGTTTTTCCTTGGCCATTTGTTCTTGCCTTACCTTTCTTCATTTCTATCAATATTTGAGTCTTCAGGACACCCTGAAAAACTCTCTAGGTCCAGAAGTCCCTTCAAAATTTTTGTCTTTTTCCAAAATTTTGCGTAGTTTCAGGCCTTCTCGCACTGAATCCCTCAGTAGACTAATAGAACCCCTTGAGTTCGCACTCTACCTTTCAGTCCAGTGCAATATTCTCACACTCTTCTTGTGGGCAGCCTGCGAGAATGATCCATTCTCCCATTGTACATTACTGATAGCCTACAACACCATTTTTAAAATTTTTGGAATTAAGGTTTTTGTATGCTCAGATGCCCAGATCTGTATGTGTGTCTGAAAAGAACTTCTTGGACCACTAGTTGATTGTTTCTTGACTTCAGATTTTGTGCATGATCGGTGTTTGGAAATCAAAGGCTCTTCTTGTCCATCTTTTTCTCAACTCTCATCTCTTGACTTTTCTTAGCAAGAATATAATCTCTGATCCTGGAATCTGAGTACTTGTTTGGTTAGGAGCCGGTGATCAATTTGAAAGTTGGGATTGTTAGTCTTTCTCGTTTGCTCATTACTTGGAAAATCATTGTTCTCATGCAATTGAAAAGACTAGTCTTGTCTGCTTGTCATTTTTGTTTCCATTGAAAGATTGGTTTGGGTTTTGTTTATTGCTTATTCGTTAGTTATTTGTTTTCCTTAGTTTCACCACCATGGTTGTTCTTTTTGAAAAGTAAAAAACAAAATTCTTTTTAAAAGCATTTTCATTTTGAAAATATTGGAAATCAATCATTGAAATAGAACAAATAGAGAATTTTCATTGTTACGTGATTCGTCGAAGATTGCATTTTAAAGAAGATTGTATATCGTAGTTCAAGATTGTTCTAGAAAACTCCTCTTTCCCTCCTGTAAATAGGATTCATCGAACAAGAATTGATATTTTTCATTCCTATCTTTGCATTGTTGGGTCAGAGTCTCACACAACATCGGTTTCATTTCCGTTTCCTTTGAGTAACAACAGCCTTTAATAATTTTGCTCAATTTTAAAATTTAACTAGTAACTCTTTTCTAGGACTCTATTACACCAACAATTAGTTAGGCTAGAGCTTTGGTATAGGCAGAGAGATACACTCTCCAAAGCACAAAACACACAATAGCATCTTGTGTTAAGGAGTGTCAAATTCCATTTGCAACATTTTGTCCTAGGAAGCCCTTCTCACACAAGGGTCAAACCCGAGGTCGCATTGATATTGACAGAGTTACTCACCCTGCTTCGTTTATATCGGTGTAGAGATTGCATGTATTACGGGGGTCACTTGGAGGTATACCCACAATGATGAGTGGAAGCCTCTCAAGTTGATTTCAGGCTAGATACCCTGCCCTTGCGTGTGGATCGGACTGTCGACTATCCCCCCAGGATTTATTATTGTCGGTGGTAACCATAGTGGCCTATCTTCTTAGGCTCTTACACAAGGTGACTGTGAAGGGGAAAGTCTTCATGGTACCTGGAATCGACGTTGGCCAAACTCACTCGGGCTCCTTGGTGGGTATACCCACGATTATGTGTGGGAGCTTGCACCAGGGTGTAAGTCCATTAAGCAGGTCGTCAACGTAACTTTTCCACCCTAGCCCAGCCCCTTCTCGTCTCATTGTTGCGACATTGGATTTCATCACCAACTAGTAAATTCGGAATTAGAAGGTCTTGTTTGCTTATTGTTGTTTCCTAGAATTTTTACTAGCGCATGTTGTTTGTTTACCCAAGTTGACCACAAGATTTTCTTTGTAAGTTTGTAACTTGTTCACAATAGACCCTCCACGTCATTCACGAAGAATGCAGGGCTTACCCCTAGAAAATCTGGAAGGTTCTCAACCCTTGCCTACAATCTCACCAGAGGGCTCTCCTCAACCGAGTGAAGTCCAAGACGTCACCACTCCACAAGTGAAAAGAATTGAATCTCTAGAACGGTTCTGAATTACCAATTCTTGAGAGGACTTTTGACTTCACCCTGATTCTGAGAGATGTATTATGCAAGTGAATTCTTCCGGAGACTTAGTTGTTTGTCTTCTGGATCACCAACTGGACCTTTTCCAAGACCTGAGGGCCAAGATCCTTTTTGGACTACTGGTGTTTTTAGACAGGATCTCTTTGGTTCAGGAGCAAGCATTGAAATCATTGTCTCACCTGCATTCCTTGAAACCTCTGACCTAGACGCAGTACCTTTTACTACTGCTTATTATTTTCCTGGTACAGAAACTTCGCGAGCTGACCACATCTTGACCCTCCCTTTACAAATGGTCCATTACACAAATACTATGAGTATTCACACCAGGATTACAGCAGCTAGTCAAGCCCCCATTGGCACACCACTCTCGCCTAGTGTCACCCCGACCCTTCCACCCGGATACTATGCGTTGAATGCTTCTATTCCCACTCGTACGCAAACCCCATCCGGAACTCCTGGTGGTCCCTCTTCTTCTGGGCACCCTCCTCCTGGCTTCATTCCGACACTTCCTCAACCCCCTTTTGGAGGACCTTTTCCATCCTCTATCGGTGGCACCATCCCGTCGTTCACACCAAATTACCAGATTCCTATTGGTGGACAATTTCACCAAGGAGGTTTGACTCAACCCCCCCTTGTAGGGAAAATTCCTATTGGAACACAAATCCCAATAGGAAAACAACCTTCGATGGGAGCACAACCCCCACTAAACCCACCCTATGGACAAACCATACCTCCATCCTTGGCCCAGTATTGGAATCATCTAATACAACATAATCCTCAATCGCCTGGGGGGAACAACCTCAAGTTACCTCTGTTATACCCCCTAGTATAGGCAAACCATATCCAGGTACGTCCAATCCTATTTGGGGTTTGAATGCTCAAACTCACGTCCTTGTTCAAGGATATAATCCCATGAGCTACTTTCCTCCACAACAACCACCAAATTTGCCTGGGTCTTCGCATTATATGCAGACTGCTTATGGTCCCACTGGTTTGCCAATGGGACTCCCTCCCCAAAGAAACCAGTACCCACATGTGAATAGACAATTACCCTTCTTAACCACTTTGGACCTCTGGATTTGTCAAGGATTTTAAATGATCTGATCCATCACTCTCCCCAATGGTCCGCTATACTAGCCAAGCTACCATCTGGCATCCCTAAATTTGATGGAAAAGTGGGAGAGGACCCGAAAAATCATGTGATGACTTTTCACCTCTGGTGCTCATCCAACTCCTTGATGGATGACTCTATTCATTTACGTCTTTTTCAAAGAAATCTCACAGGTTCTTCCGTGAAGTGGTATATAGAATTACCACGAGGTTTCTTCGCTGACTTCAACACCCTCTCTATGGATTTCCTCACCCACTACCAGTTACCAATCTGTTATGAAAAGGGGACCGAGAGTTTTAGTTCTTTCAAACAAAACAAAGCCACTCATATATCCAATCACATTCATGAGTGGCGACGTAGACGACGTCTCATCAAACTCAAACTTCCCGATCAGTTGTTGGCCAAGTGGTTCACCAAATCATTCGTGAACAACATCGGTCATGACATCACCATGGGTGGAGTTGTCACGTTAGAACAGGCCATAAGTCGTGCTCAATACCTTGACCTCGTTTACTGACAAATGGGTACTCTTTACGACTTACTCCTTGATGCACCTCATCCTTCCACTTCTGCCACTTCAACTACTCAAGCTACTTCTCATGCAGCTGACGGTGTGATTGGCACTTTCCATGCCCAACCACATTCCGCCTCAAGCAACAACCGCAAAACCATTTCTTCTAATGTTAAAAATGCTCCATCTCCTACCCCTCCCACCAGCAAGACTTCTGAGGTAAATGCGGTTCAATCTACCCCAGCCAGTAAAAACAAATCCAGAAAGGGAAAGGGTAAGAATAAGGAGGACAAAAATACTTCGCAAGCAGAGAGAACCAAAACTCCACCCATTGACGATAGGGATAAGCGCATACCTCGATACCCTTGTATTATCTATGGTGATGATCAATACATGAAGGATTGTCCACGACGCGACGAGGTTACTAAGTTCCTTCAAGGGGCCCCGAAACCACCCACTCTGGTCGTTTTGTCCCAACCGTTCCCCTCTCAACAACAGGCCCAATTGGTCATTCATGACCAACCTTCCCCTTCCACTACATCCTATGTATTAATGTGTACTGGTGATTCAAAGAAGAATGACATCGCACTTACCACTCAAGCCAAAGATTATTCTCCCTCTAAGAAGAAGGTTGATGTTATACCTCCTTCATTGGTCCAACCCTCTCCCATGACTCCACCTACCAACCATCCTCTTCATCTCAAACGACCGAGCCTTGACACAGTTCTTTTCCCCCCTCCAAAGGGCATCGTTCGAAAATTGACTTTCAATCCTCATGCTCGTGTTTCCCAGAACTACAACATTGTTGAAGATCTGGCCCAAGCACCTTCCGCGATGTCAGCCCTCGAAGTCCTTCAAAGTTGTCCCACACAACGGAAGGCACTGTTGAAAGATATCAGTGGAATCGACCCGACGGATACGAATTTAATAATTTTTTACTTGGAAGATCACATTCCAAGGTTACCCCCTCAACTCGCATTTCAAATACAAGTGATTGTCTCTG
Organism: Picea engelmannii; assembly: GCA_009831015.1. Taxonomy (NCBI): domain Eukaryota; kingdom Viridiplantae; phylum Streptophyta; class Pinopsida; order Pinales; family Pinaceae; genus Picea; species Picea engelmannii. Next base: position 57,528 of record ML833008.1, read on the forward strand.
ACAAAAACATTTGTAGAACTGTTATCGACGAGGGTGCCTCAACGTGTGTCATGTTTGTTACCTGCTGGAAAGCCATCGGCTCTCCCTCTTTGATTGAATCCCATAACACACTCAAATCCTTCAATGGCTCCGGTTTTAAACCTTACGGTGTCCTTCCTTCATTGCCAATCACGCTAGAAGGAAAACTGGTCCAAGTCGAAGTGGAAGTCTTTGACACTCCTCTCGATTACAATCTTCTGCTTGGCCATAACTGGATCGATTCCATGCACGCAGTTGTGTCGACTCTTTTTTGTATTGTACGTTTCCCACATCAAGGAAAGGTAATCACCGTCGACCAATTAGCCTTCTTTAACTCAAATACACAAACTGGCAACATATCGTTCATCACCAAAACCCCCTGGGCTACAAAAACGTCAGTGTAGGTCTTCTCAAAGACTCTTCGTTAATGGGTACCTTCCCCATTCCACCACTCGATGTTCCACACTGGTATGTCGCTTCAATCAACATGATATCTACCTCGATTCACGGAACCCTTGCATCTCACGACCCATGGATGGTACCCGACCCCGACAATAATCTTCGTTATGGTGATAAAATGCCTTTGAGTCTGGTCAAATCCACCTATCAGGCCATTCAATCGGCAACCCCTTCTACCCCCTCTCTTGGTGACTTATCTCTAGATCCTTTCTGTGTCATTTTTCCCATGGACGAGATGATTATGTTTGTCATGGAAGACACCCCCTAGAACGATGGCCATCACCGTTCCATCCTCTTCCTAGAACAACACACCATCGAGAGCTACCAATGGATCTTGACCCTGTCGACCATTGTCATAATTTCAACCGTTCCCGAGTCCACACGCGATGTGTTTTCCGAAGGGAACTTAAGCAATATCTCACCCACTATTCCCCTCGACATATCCATCAAACCTGGAATTGTCGAAAATGTGCATATCAGAGCTTCGTGTTCCCCTGATGAAATCATCACCTACAAGCCACTTTTCAAAGAATTGCGTGACATCTTCGCCTGGAGATATGAATAAATGTTGGGTATCGACCCCGACATTGTGATACATGATATTAAGACATACCCAGATGCTAAACCTGTCCGACAATGCCTTCATCCAGTTCACCCACGTAAAGTGGCTGCTATTAAGCTTGAAGTCGAGAAACTTCTCAAATCCGGCTTTATTTACCTGATGTCCCTCACTGACTAGGTTTCCAATCTTGTCCCGATCGACAAGAAACAAGGCACGATCCGCGTATGCATTGATTATAGGGATATTAACAAATCTTGTCCTAAAGACAACTTTCCTACCCCCTTCGTCAATCAGATTGTCGACGATTGCATCGAAAGAGAAATCTTCTCCCTGATGGATGGTTTCTCCAGATATAATAAAATCAATATTTTTCCTGAGGATCAACACAAAACCTCTTTCATTTGTCCTTGGGGCACTTTTGCCTATCGAAAACTTCCTTTCGGTCTAAAGAACACTGGCGCAACTTTTCAATGCGCTATGTCTTATGCCTTCCATGATATCAATCACATCGTGTAGCCATATCTTGATGACTTACCTACTCATTCCATGCGCCAGGACAATCATCCAATCCACCTCCAAGCCATTTTCCCCCACTGTCAGTTTTACCATATACGCTTGAATCCTCACAAATTCGTTTTCTACGTAGAATCCATCCAACTTCTAGGCTTTATTGTTTTACGTCAAGGGATCAGGGTAGATCCTTTAAAGGTTGAGGTGATTTTCAATCTCCCTCCTCCTTCTACACTTTGCTAGTTACAAAGTTTGCAAGGGAAATAAAACTTTCTTCATCGTTTCATCCTGAACTACGCCGAGATAACTCTTGGATTTACGTGACTACTCAAAAAGGGGTTTGAGTTCATATGGGATACCATCACAAATAAAGCCTTCGAAGCTTTGAAACTATCCCTAACACGTGCTCCACTTCTCTTCCCCCCCGATTACAGTCGCGATTATTTCCTCTACCTCGCAGCCTCGGATTACACCATTGCTATGGTTCTCGTCCAAGAGGATGATTCTTATGACGAACATGTTATCTATTACTTGAGTCGAATTCTAACGCCTATTGAAACCAAGTATTTACATGTCAAAAAACTGGCCTTGGAAGCTGTCCAAGCAGTTCAACGTTTCCGGCACTATATCCTCTTTCGCAAGACTACGGTAATTTCTAACTACAAACCTATGCAACACATTCTCACACGTCAATTTCTAGGGGGAAAATACTCCAAATGGATCGTGACACTCCAGGAGTTTGACTTGGAATTCGAATGAGCTATGTCCAAGAAGTCTTTAGTGTTTGTCGAGTTGATATGCAACTTTCCCTACTCTGAAATGGAAAATGTAGCAGCTGATTCATTACCTGATGAATCTCTTTTCCTAATTAGTTCTGATGATCTTTGGTATGGAGATATCATCATATATCTCCAAACCCAGAATTTTCGGCCCAATTTGTCTAGTACTAACTGGTGTCGAATACGCTACCAAGGCTATCAATATATTATCCTCAGGGATACTCTTTATCGTCGTGGGATTGACTCAGTTTTTTGATGCTGCCTCACGTTCGACAAAGTTGAGAAAGCCTTAAATGAATGCCATTCTGGAGCCTGTGGTGGTCATATGTCTGAGTATGCTACTGCTTAGAAGATCTTACGAGCAGGGTATTTTTGGCCTTCTTTATTTAATGAATGCATAATCACCATCCAAAAATGCCATGCTTGCTAGACCTATAATCATAAGATACGATCACATCCTGCTCCTCTTCACCCTGTGGTCTCCGTCGGTCACTATGCGAAATGGGGTATCAATTTCATGACATGTCACCCCCACTCGGTTGGGGGGCATGGATACATTATTGTAGCCCTAGATTATTTTACGAAATGGGTCGAGGCGATGTCGACATTTGACAATACTGGAAAGACCACAACATTATTCATTTTCAATCACATCATAGCTCGTTTAGGTATTCCTCGGGCTATCGCCACTGATCATGGTAGCCACTTTAGAAACTTCATGATGTTTGAACTCAATGAAAAGTTGGGTCTTCGCCATGAAAACTCAACGCCCTATTACCCACAAGCCAATGGCCAAGTCGAAGCGATTAATAAAGTTCTCATAACCATGCTTTGATGAATGATAGGGATTCACAAAACAAGTTGGCACACAATGTTGTTTTCAGCATTGTGGGTTTACAGGACGTCCGTTAAGTCCGCTAATGGGTTTACACCTTTCTGGTTAGTCTATGGTCTAGAAGCCATCCTCCTGATTGAATATGAGATACCCTCCTTAAAACCAGCCATCGAACTCCTACCAAACACTTCTGCCGAGGAAGAACGTTTGTTGTATCTCATGCGATTAGATGAAACTCGACGCGATGCTACCCTAGTCATAGAAGCCCAGAAGAAACGTGTCAAGGCCCAATACGACAAACATGTCAAGCCTCACATTTTCTCCGAAGGAGATCTGGTTCTCCTCTATGAACAAGATCGAGATATGCTAGGAGTTGGAAAATTCGAATCCATGTGGCGAGGTCCTTATATCGTTAGACAAGTTTTGGAGAAAGGAGCTTATGAGTTAGTAGATTACGATGGTATCCCTTTGAGTGAACCCAAAAATGGGTTGTACTTAAATAAGTACTATGCATAAGATCACCTGTGTATGAGTACTTGTATTTTATTGTATCATACTTCTTGTGTGTTACTGTAGTATGCTTTTTTTGTTATCTGGTCTCTTCCCTCATGTTACGTTGTGTTTGGTTTCCAGATGTCAGAGTCTTTTCTACCCCACATTGGCTTTGCTGATGGCGCTAGCCGTAGTACTCAGAACCTTGCTTCTACTGCGTGGGCAATTTACGCCCCTATAAACGAACTTATCACTCTATGAGGTGTGTGCCTTGGCTACGCGACCAACAATATTGCAGAGTATAGCACCTTTATCGAATTGTTGATTGATTCTATCTCGCTCGGTATTCATCACTTGGTTGTGCGACTTGATTCGCATCTAGTAGTACTACAGTTAAGTAATGTCTATGCTATTCAAAGTCCTACTTTATTACAGGTATATTTGCGAATTCGCCTCTTGGAACATTATTTTGATTATATTGAGTATCAACATATTCCTAGATGTCTAAATACATTAACTGATGCATTAGCTAACTATGTATTAGAAAGACATTTGGGTCATTTATAAATCAATCACATCACAAGTATCACACAACAAGCCGGTAGAATCCGTATGTATATATAACAATCAAAAAGATTTTTACAAAAAGTTATGTCCAAGGACCAAAATTTCAAAATTTGAAGCTCATAGCTTCTACAAAGTAATGTCATGGATGACTTTCACGGTAACACACGATTGCTCGGGCAACCCTATGAAGTAGTTTACCAACAGACCCTGACATTCCCACCGTATGATGCTGATAACATCGCGGGACCTCTCCAAGTGGCATGTCCGAAATGTCTGCAGTCAAACCCTCTAAGTTTTGTTCCACTGCCTCATAATCTTTAGCATCGCATCATGGAACTAGAGCCACCTCTCCTCATCGCTGAATAGGACAAGTACCTGGAGGTCGATAAGGCCCTCTCGTCTGTGTCATCAAAAAAAGAATTTTTGTAATTAGACCTTGGAAAAACAAAAAAACATTTGCATATGATAAAACTCACAAAAAAAATTTAAAAAGTGAAAAAATGTGTACTTCTTACATAGATCTCCCCACTGAGCATCCTTAGGTAGGGCCAAGTCCGAATCCCCTTGGAATTCCAACCCGACATAGGCATAATCATCGACCATCAACATCTGTGGTCGCAACCAGTCAAAGAAGGAATCATTGTATCTGATGATTGGTCCAGCTACATGTCGGGCCATGAGTTTACACCACCTCAGCATCCTCGGATCCTCTGGAAACGATAAACCCCACTCAACCTACAACCTCAGCAAGGGAACCCTCTCAAGAAAGAAGGACACCAATAGTGACCCATACCTGAATTGCTTCAAGTCGCCTCTCCTGCATTTAGTCAACTTCCTCTTCACGTTATGAAGGACTGTGTCTGACCAGTTAAAGACCCGAGGCTCAGTACACTCTATGGTGTAATGAAAGTAGCTCTGGAGAGCCATGTGTGGAGCAGCGCTCCTAGCCATATGAACAATGGTGAACAAAATAGTGCGAAGGGTCAAATCCTGGACCCCCCAAATGGCCACATTTCCTTTGCTTCTGTCTGCCTCTGGAACACAGTACTGACAACAATATTCACTCATAGGCAACCCACCACCTCAGCTACCAGTCAAGCTAGCGTGGTACCCACGTCGTGACAATCCTGTCAGGAAATAAACATCCTCGATATCCAAGGATAATGTGTGGACCCCCACGTGGAATACTTGTTGGTCCACGTCCCACATATGAACGAGGTACTCCAATAGCCTGACTTGGGCCCTCATACCCACAGTCTCGCAAAGCGACAACGGTGCTCGGGTTATTCCCAGCAATAGCATCATCTTCTTCATGCTCTCTTTCACGCCATTCCAGAACCATGGTGATAGCCAAATGCCTGCACAAGAACCATAAGAAGAAGGTCAACAACTCTCTTCAAGCCTTGGTACATTTTTCATTGAGGAAACATCAAAGAAAATTTTCATTTTGTGGTTCTCGCAGCTGCCCCTTTAGCACAGTGCAAGGTTCTCACAGGTGCCTTTGGGGCCACCTGCAAGAATCATTCATTCTCGCAGGTCCCGTGTGGCTAGCCTGCGAGAATGCCTGAGCGCAAATTTTATCCCTAAGACAAGCTCAAAAACTTGAAATTTACCAATGAAAACAAAAAATTGAACCATGAAAAGATAGAAGACAAGGACCTTACCTCACTTCTAGAGACGATTTGCCAAATGGTTGTTCATACCTTCTGCAATCAAGCACCGAATTTTAAGGGCAAAAGAGGGTATTTGGGCTAAAATCTTGGCAAAGTTACAATGACTATGGTAAAAGAACTCTTAACCACTTATATTTACCTTTTACCATTTTTCTTGGTTTTTATAATTGTTTTATTTTATCAAAACTAATGCCTAATACCACTATGAGTGCGACTTTTTGCAGAGATGATGATTTCGACATCCATACGCAGGGATACGAATATTTTTCTCTTTTTCATCGCATGTTTAAGTTGTTTTTTATAGTTTTTTGCACAAAACCTCGAGCTTGGTATTTGTCCATTCTCACGCTCGAAAATACATAAGAACGTAATCAAGCACACTTTTATCACTTTTTCGGGCTCAACAAGGTTATACAAAAAAGGAACCCCCTGGAGTCCTCTTTAAGCTCTTTTCAGACTCTCTAAACATGAAAAGTTTGCCGAGCGATCTTGCTATTTTCGCACTCGTTAAAGTATTTGAAGAAAGCATATGTTGAGCGATAATTTATCTCTTTTTCGGTCTCATCATACTATTTTATGAAAAAGGAACTGAGAGGGTTCTCTTTTGAGTGTTTTTCCAGACTCTATAATCATGAAAAAACCTTCGAGTTTTCTATCTTTGGACTCGTTAAACAAACATCGAAAGACCTATAATGGGACCAAACCACTCATTTCTAGGGTTCGTTAAACATACTTCGAGGGACTCATCCGAAGGATGAGATTACATCAAAAAGCATATGTTATCCTCCTCAAGCTTGCGTAAAAATAAAGAGGTACTCGCCAGAAATGGTGGGGGGAAAATTTGGGAAAGGGATGTGTTTTCTTATTCATATTATTGGCAGTAAGTGTCTCTCTTGAACATGACACCCCCTATTCATTATCTAATGCCGGTTTGGGAAATCCATTTGTCTTTCATTAGACTTGCTACAAGGTGATATCCTGCGTCGTCTCTGAGTCAGTGTTGCCAAATCATTGGTCGTGTCATTCATATGTTCAAGATAAGTTCATCCAAAACCTCTATTGTGTCGACCATTTGCAGTTGTCCATTCTCTCTATGTCGGCCTTCCCTGTGTCCAGTTCAACTTACATCATACTCTGTTTCGCCTTCAAAATATGTTACTCATTTCATGTCATTGATGGGGGATACATCAAGGCCCTCCTATGATGAGTTTTGTTCCGTCGAATCCAACTCATTATCCGGAAACAAGGCTTAGAAATTATTTGGTACCTTGGAACTTGCATGCCTCAATGGCAGGTTTCCTCGCTTTCAACAATGGGTTTTCATCATTGACCCCTGATCAGGAGGTTCCATTGAATGTTTGACCTCAGCTCATGTATTCACATTTGGTGGATTGTACTAGTGTACCTTGGGAGTCATTGACATTAATGGTGATTTCCCTCACGCTCGTTAACGGTTTCATCAATGACCGGTAATCAAGTGGTTTCTACCATGTTCGACTTCAGCACATGTAATCACATGGTTAGATTCGTACTTTCAAGTGACGGGATTGAAGACCCTGGGTCTCATCTCTTTGATCGAGGTTGCGATGGAATATGTATAATTTGTTGACACATAGATCCACTTTGTATGTCTCGTGGCTATGTCGTCTTAATTTGAATCTTCTTGCATGGATCCACAGTGTATTCTTGGTGGCTATGCGATATTTTGACGGCATGGATCCACGGTGTATGATTGGTGGCCATGACCAATGTTTATAATGTCATCTGTCTATGATCTGAGTATGGGAATGCATACCTTAGAACTAGTATGATATTCTGTAGATGCTTGATTGTTTGCAGGTTTTTGATTAGGTGCGCACCTGGTTTCCGACACACACACGCAGTTTACAAAGTATTTCGGTTGTCACTGATTTCGGCCTCATACTTTGGGGGGAATTTTGTTACACATGATTTTGATCATCTTGGTGATGTATTAACAATGGTGTACTCAGGCTCCCAACAAGAACTTTATCCTAAGAAAAGTGGCATTTATCTCCTTCCAGAAAACATGTTTTCAAAGTGAGGTCACAGGCCACATATAGCCTAGGGTGCGAGAATGACCCATTCTCACAGGCCACCTTCATCTCGGGTGCGAACTTCTCGCATTTTGCTCCATACATAGGGTGCGAACTTGTTTTCAAGCTCGGAAAAGAGAAGAGGTCTCGAGAGTTCTAGAAGGGAATCTTCTAGAAAATGAGTTGGCATTCGTATGGTTGTCATTTTACTAGCTTCTCTGATTTGGTGGGATCATTCTCATCAATGTAACCATCTCACCCTCTCCTATATATTGAAAGGATTCTCATGGAAAAGGTTAAGCAAGATTAATTGAAGAATTGGTGAAGGAATTGTGTGAAGAACCCTACTTGAACAGAAACTTGGAGACTCTAGTAGGTCTACAAGAGGAATTGGATCTTCGTCATGCAAGTACAGAGTGAGTGTGTGTGTTGGAACCAAAATTCACCGAAAGGAAGCTTGCAACATCAAGGCGATCAGGTTGTATCTTCTACTTTCAATTAATATGATACAGCAGCATGTCATTTTCCCATAAAGTCATTCTTACTTTATTATGTAATTCCTTGATCATATGCATAAGTTGACGCTTGAATACATTTTGCTATCTTCACTTTGGTTGGTTTGTGTTGTCTTGGTATTGACCTCACGAGAGCACTGGAGTGAAGCGGGAACGACAGAGACTTTAGGAAGCAATACAAAGGTATGTCACTTGTTCCTCCTTACTAGCTAATTCAATGGTCGTAACTTAGGGAAAGAGTCATGTCCCGTCCTCTTTTGTTCTAGATCCGGGTGGATCTAGGGAGATCTCTTAGTGTCTGCACCTATCGATTAGTCCGATAACACTCCCATAAAGTCTCAATCTGTAAATTAGTTCAAAATAAATATCTATATGCTATCATCAAAATACCCATTGGAATTACAAACACTTAACCCCTAACCAATTTGTTTAAATCATCAAGAATCAATTTCCCCCATCCCCTGCCATATGAGGTTGCACATATCAAACATACATAACATCAATCACATACTCATGGCTAATATAAATGCACCATGCATAATGATATAAAAACATCTTTATATAGATGTGATATTTTGTCATTTAGCACATCTTGATAAATATCGTAACATCAAAGGAGTATGTATGTTTCATAATTTTACCTAGTTCAGTCAACCCCTTGACATCGGTGGTTGAATTGAAAGAAAATATACTATCATGTTTAAACTTGTTTTAGTCGATAAACAAAAGTTTAGGCATTACATACAGTCACTTTTCGAGAAAATCTAAACATGCCTTATCCAATTAACTTGAATCAATTGTCATTTTTAATACAATTTCTCCATTAAATACTTATATGACTAGTTGGGGTTAATAATGCACATGTAGGGTGTACATGTTTGTGTTTTCGGGAAAAATATCATATTTTCATTAATAATCAAGAAACTACATTTTACATATGCTAAGAATTATATATATATATATATATATATATATATATAGAGAGAGAGAGAGAGAGAGAGAGAGAGAGAGAGAGAGAGAAATGAGTAGTCAATAACAACACATGTATGCCAATTCATAATGCATAATGATAACAAGACCTTATATTATTCCAATAAACTTTTAAATCATCCAACGCATAGGAAGATTCATAATCCCACACAAAACATTAGTACATAAATCACACCCTTCCTTCAATATTCCCCCTACCCATGGTGTATGCCTTGTTTTTTATGTCTATTTTCCTCTCTAATAGTGGAAATAGGTCAAAGCTAGTTTATCCATCAACTTCCTAATTGTCATCACCTAATGAGAGGAATGTTAGATAGACTATAACTAACTCATGCAACTGCATTTTTGGAGCATACATGGTAAGAATTATACCTTCACCCTTCTTAGCTCTACACCTAATATATAAATCCATCTCTCATTGTTCTAATTCTTACATCTAGAGCTAGACCCATTAGTTTCCATGAACTTAATTAAGTCTTGCAACACAGAGACCATGCATTTCAACAACATACTTACATAGCATAAATCTTAAACTCGTATCCATGTATAAAAAAATTAAACATTTTAATTACATAACCAAAATGGAATCCCATCGCTATCATCATTATACACATATACTCATGAAATCTTATATTTTTAACCCAAACAATATTAAAACATATCCAAAATGTCCATATATCAAATAATTTCATTCGCATATTTTTAACACATGAACAAAATTAACACAGACCGAAATGTCCATATATCAAATGATTTGATTCATATAGCTAAGTCCATATAAATAGTAAGAAAATAACTACTTATATAAGTAAAACAAATTTTGTTATAATTGAATATATTTTTAACACCTTATCAATAAGAAAACAAGTCCAAATGTCCATATATCAAATGATTTAATTCATATAGATAAGTCCAAATAAATACTAAGAAAATAACTACTTATATAAGTAAAATCAAATTGTTATAATTGACTAGAGACAAAATGTGGTACGTCACATATATGTATACCCACCTTTTAGGAAATGCCATCCTTAAGTCATAGTCAAGTAAAAGTCAAGTAAAAGTGAAGAGAAATATTAATGTTATCTATGTCCTCTGAGGTAGAAAATCCTAAGTTGTAATTGTCCCACTAAACTTTAATGTAGTTAATAAAATGTTGATACCTTTGTTTGATAAGGCCTTTGGTTGACCATCTATAAATTAATCTATTAATCTCATGGAATTTTCCCAAAACATACCAATGCAAAAGTTGAAATAGGAATTAAATTATACCTTTAATGTAGATTTTCTTAGTAATGTGAGTTGCTATATGACTGGTTTGACACCCTCAAGGATTTTCAAATTGTTTAATAGAACCAAAAAACATTTGGAATCCCTTGCCTAATTTTATTATACTCTTATGCATTCTTATTGGTAGGAAGACATTGTCCCCTATGTTAATATTTATTTTGGTTATGTGGGAATTGACATAAATCTTTTGGTGATCCCTAGCTTCATTGAAACATGAAGCTCGATCTATGACATCATCATGGGTAACTTGTACAATCATATGATTTCTTCAACAAGCCTTTACATTATTCCTCTGTAATAATCTATCCTCATAAGTGAAGTACACACCTATTATTTCCTTATGAATCACCATTAACTTGGTCACGTCACCTTTGAGGTCGAGGTAATCCTACCACTAGGCTCCATATGGTCACAAGCTTGAAGATGCCCTTCGTCCATCTATAGTCACACCTCATATCTATGAATCCATCTAATTACCCATAAGAACATATGGGTAATTAGTAGATATATTGGCACATAGAGCCGTATTTAGAGACAAATACAATTTTCAAGCATGCCACACATAAAATTCTACTCGATATACCTCGATAGGTTTACACATATATACTTAGTTAAATTATCACTCCAACATAATGTTAGAAACGGTGACAACAAAACTCATCTGTGAATAGGATTCTAGATCCTATAAACCAGGATTGGTTGTAACCAATGCACCTACGTTAAACTATGGATGAGATTACATTTATTAATCAGTTTCTCATATATTGCGATAAATTTGTATGCCCGTAGAGGCTGAGAGTGTGTCTGTGAGGAGTGAGCCTGTCTGTAATCTCCATTAGCTGAATAATAAGAAGACCGATACCTATGCTTGGTGGACGTAGACCAACCTTTGGGTGAACCACGTAAATCGTTGTGTCTTTGTTGCTTGCATTTGTATTGTTTGATTCTTATGGTAATTGTGTTTTTCCGCATTAACAATTACAACAAGTGGTATCAGAGCTCAAGAGCTGAGGAGCTGAGGAGGACGCAGCCGGGAAGAAGCCGAAGCCTTGAAATTCGTTTGAGCAGTGTTGAAATTTCGTTTTTTGGGGCAGCGCTTGTCAAAAACCTAGAAGGGGCGCCGGCGCTGAGAAATAGGTTCATGGGGCACGCCGGCGCTGGGAAACACGTTCACGGGGAGCGTCGGCGCTTCACACCCAAGTTACAGGCGCGCTGCTTAACAAAATTTGTGTTTTTGTGAAGGAGCGCTGGAAGGGAGCCGAGCGCTCACCTTCCAGGCTAAAGGGAGCGCCCGCATTCTTTATTTGGTGGAGCGCACCATAAATCTACTCCAAGGAGCGCTGGTATATCAAAGTAGCGCTCCCCCCTTTATAAACATTCGTATGAAGTTTTATTTCTAAAACTCAAATCCATACCCTTTCTTTCATTTTTTTGAAAAGTATTAAGAGTTTTTTTGTAAAGTATATAAGGTTTTTATACTTTTAAGGGGCTTTTATTATATTTGAGAAATATAATATGTATGATGAAAGGGTGGAGGAATAAGGTGAAGTAAAGCTTTTTCATTACATTTTTTTTTTAGGGTGAATGTATGTAATTTTCTTTGAAAATTACACAAGATTACTTCACATATTTTAAAAGGGGCTTTTGGATATTAAAAACAACAGTGTCTGTTTCTTTTTATGTTTCCTCTTATGAAAAAGATGCAGAGTGCTAAGTTCGAAATTGAAAAATTTAATGGCAAGAACAATTTCGAGATCTGGAAGGTTAAGATGCACGATCTGCTCGTGCAACAAGGCGTGGTGAAGGCGCTGTTGGGAAAAGCAAAGCAGTCCGCGTCCATAACAGACAAAGACTGGGATGAGATGGATGCGAGAGCACTGAGTGCCATATGCCTGTGTTTGGCCGACGATGTATTGTTCAACATTGTTACAGAGAAGACAGCAGCTGGTTTGTGGTCAAAGCTGGAAAGCTTGTACATGACAAAATCTTTGACAAACAGGATCTTTCTGAAAAGACAATTGTATAGTCTGCGCATGAAGGAAGGTATGAAAATTGATGATCATCTAAATATTTTCAATACTCTTCTAGTTCAATTGAGTAGCATGGGTGTGGAATTTGAATCTGAAGATAAGGCAATCACATTATTATGTTCTTTGCCCTCATCATGGGATCATTTCGTTACCTCTATTAGTTTCAGTTCAACAGAAACTATTGAGTTTGATGATACTGTTGGAGCTTTGCTATCTGAGGAAACAAGGAGGAAATCAAATCAAGAAACCTCTACATCTGAGGCATTGGTGGTCAGAGGCAGACCAAAAGAAAGAGGACAGGGTCAGAGGGATTTCTCTCGATCAAATTCGAAAGGCAGAAAGAGCAAGCTCAAGTGTTGGTTTTGTGGAAAATATGGACACCTGAAGAAGGACTGTTGGAAGCGACAACAAACCTCCAAAGAAGACACTCAAAAGGAGACGAAGGAAGCAAATGCAACCGAAACAGGTTCAGTAACAGGTTCAGGTATAGTTGATGAAGTTTTATCAATTAACACTGGTTCACGTCATGATCAACATTGGCTATTATATTCTGGTGCTTCAAACCACATGTGTCTTCATAGACATTGGTTTATGGAGTTGTTTACATGGGTAATAATATTACATCTAAAGTTGTGGGGATTGGTAGCATCTGAATTAAAATGTTTGATAGAACTGTTAAAGTACTAACTGATGTAAGACATGTACCTGATCTTAGGAAGAACCTAATCTCTTTGGGAGTTTTAGACAGAGGAGGCTATAAGACCATTGTTCAAGGTGGAGTTATGAAAGTCTACAAAGGAATTCTGCTGGTT
>ML833009.1:13509-34393 GCA_009831015.1 Picea engelmannii
GTTGCAAATTATCAGCCGCGATTCCACTAACGACCGAGTCTACGAATTCAGTCTCCAGCGCCAAGGATTCAGTAAAACGTTTCAGCGTATTAATATTCTTGCAGGACTGACAATGACCCCACCACTGGCCAAACGAATCCCCGCAATCTTCACACACCCAAAACGTCTTCTTCTTTGCCGACTTCTTCTTCATATCGCCATCGCCACTCCCCTTACTACTACTGCTAGTGCTACTACTTCCACTAGTACTCCTGGTGCTGTTATTATTGCTATCCGGCATTAACTGTCGGCCATTTGTGTGAATCCATGCCCTGAGAAAATTAGTTTCCGGACCAATTTTCGTATCGTAGCTTGATGTTTGCAGGGCATAGGGGAGAAAGCAAATATATCTACTAGAAGCCTTTGAAATGTGCAGGAAATTAAGGGTTCTACATAAATTTGAGCGCCCAAATTTTCCTGTGTGATTTAAGATGAAATGGCGAAACCCGTACATTTTGGAGTAATAACAATCCTCCTCCCATCAAAACTTCCATGTCTTTCGGAGGCCTGCGACGCGTACATTCTGGAGTAATAACCATCCTCCGCCCATCAAAACTTCAATGTCTTTCAGAGGCCTGCGCGACACTGAACGGGAGGGTGTTGGGCCACGCTCTCGATACGAAGAAACGATTAATTTGAAGACGAGAATGTCAGCAGTAGCTACATGAGCCAACGCTCTCGATACGAAGAAACGATTAATTTGAAGACGAGAATGTCAGCAGTAGCTACATGAGCCACTTAGCGCTCGTTAGTCCCTGCGTTACAGTTACTTCGATTTTTTTTGGGTTGAAATAGCAGTTGCTTTGTTATTCAATTTTGTTTTCCTCTAAAATATTTTTTTTTTATTGAAATAGAAATCCTAGTTGCTTTGCTATTCAATTTTGTTTTACCCTGAAATAGTAGTTGCTTTGTTATTCAATTTTGAATCAAAGGCAACTTATATTCATTATGAGCTTTTATTTATGTTTTTGGTTTTTTTGGACCCTCTTGACCTTTTCCTGCTTTGTTTTCCCAAATAGTAGTTGCTTTGTTATTCAATTTTGAATCAAAGGCAACTTATATTCATTATGAGCTTTTATTCATGTCTTTGGTTTTTCTGGACCCTCTTGGCCTCTTCCGCCTTGGCTAGAAGAGATATTGGACCAGAGCTTTGAGGTTCACACCGTGGGCATGCGGTGTATTGTTTAACACTTTGAGGTCCTTTGGGGATGTGCGGTGTTGGATAAACACTTTGAGGTCCTATGAGGGCGTGCTGGTACTGGTGACTTTCTGGTTTATTTTGGGGATGTAGTAGTATTTTATTGAGCATGGTCTGTGGACTAGTTCCGCTTTGATCATCTGTCATGGTCGTGAATATGTAAAAAAATTATATTTTCAACGAATTTTCTATTGGAAAAAAGGGAGAATAACAATCATTCCTCACAACCATCCAAGCTAAAGCCCAATTGACAATTACATCACATATATAAATATTTTATAAAGCTTAATTTAGGAGAATTTTTTCAAGTGGACTCATAATATAAAGATTTTAATTATATCAACATTATTAAATTTATATTTTGGGAAATTATATTTTATTAATATAAAGATTTTTATTATATGAATATTATTAAGTTTTTACTTGAGAATTATATTTCATTAATGCTTGGCAAAACCATATTTAGACCTTGAGTATATTTCATTTGATTTAGGGTTTTACACATTTTGTGGTCTAATAGCTATGGTAATTGCAATTTTTCAAAAGATGTGTTGTTCCTTTGCTTGATTTAGGTCTTCCCTTACTGCTTTCAACAACCCTCCTCTTTATAGTGCTTCTCGACATACCATTGGATGATAATATTGAGAGAAGATGTTTAGAATGAGGAAGCTCATCTACAAAGTCTAAGCTAGAGAGATTAGATGCAAATAACATAGTAGATTAAATCACAAAAATGTTCTTTGGAGATAAAGAATATATGTGCATGCTCTTTGGAAATAGGGAATATATGCACAACATCGCTTACCCATATGAAGAAGAAAAAGGATTTCAGACGGTTAGCATTATTGCATTTGAGAGTAGACGCAGACATCCATATGCTCTCTATCAACATCAGACTTTCATATAGTGGAATTGGTTGTTGTTATGAGATATAGTTATTAATCTTCTTCCCATCTTCACTGTTAAAAAAATGAATGGCCCAAATGGCTAGCCAAAGGCCATTGTAAAGACAATAATCTATAAATTTTGTTTCTCATCTTCACTGCTCAAAAAATGAATGGCTAGCCAAAGGCCATTGTAAAGACAACAATTTGTAAATTTTGTTTACGTTTAGAGAGAAAATTGAGGTAGCAAATTGTATTTCATGTGATTTTGCACGCCATTTAATTTCGGTGTGGTCTAATTGTTCTATGTTTTGGTTTTTTTTATCGGAATCGGGCAACATAAATATGAATGAAATTGCAATTTTTGGTTGTTCGGAATGCTTTTTTGAATGTATAAATGGATTCAGCGTGTTGAAAAACCTTTAGGGCACTCGGATTATACAGATGTAGTCACTCAAATCTACAAATCCAACAATTTCTCGTCGGATTTCGGACAAAACTAAACAGAAAAACTCCCTAGAAAAGGGCCAATACGTAGAATGTTTAAACTACGGCTTTAATTTGCATGTATAATAATAATAATAATCTAATTTTGAGGTCACAGCCAAGCCAAACACCAAATTGGTGTATGAGACCCCCTTGTTTGTGGGACAAGGGACCCCCTCCGCGGAACAATTTGACTACTAAAGTCTACGGAGGTGTACATACCTACCCCCTTTTGAATGTGAACATGTAACCTCCTTGAAGGAAACACATGTTCGTAACCATTAGGCCCACTCGAGTTGTACTTTAGATGTCATCGCGATCCAAAAAAACACCTACACACATTCACCTTCTCTTAAGCACGTACATGTTTCCATGCATTGCATAATAAGGGTATTAACTTTGTAAATAATTCCAACAATAATCAAATTTTGCTTGTCTTTTGTGTTTTTTGTCTTTTATATTTTTAGTCAAGGTGACCCAATAAAGAAGAACAACCTTGCATAAGCATGTGTAACCACCCAACAACCTAGTCGGCAGCGCCTTGAGCTATGGGTATACCTCCCACTTAAGACACCCACATTTTTTTCCACAGGGAAATAACAATTCCTTGCTATTCAATTTTGAATCAAAAGAAACTTTCCAATTTTTATAGGCTCGAAGTCATTACAACAATACTCATTATGATCTCATCATGTCAATTTTTGGAATTGAACCCGGGTGGGGAGAATAACAATCATTCCTCACAACCACCCAAGCTAAACCCAATTGACTTACAATCCTATCTTGTTCGGATTTTAAGGTAAAATGGTTTGGAACTTAAATTAAACTAAATTATAAACATATCCTTAGTTTTTTAATTTACTATGGTATATATATGAATGAGATGGTGTGATGGTTTATTAATAAAAAGATTAAAATGTTTTTATTAATCTCTTCAAGTTAGTTATGAATAATGGAATGGGTTATTAAAATAATAGTAATAAACACATATGATAATATTTAGTTTGTTTCAAATTAATACTAAATTAAGATTCAATATATTTAATTTGTTCAAAACAATGTTAAAAAAACTTTATATGCATTTCAATATTTGGTGTTGGAGAGTGAAGACGTTGCATGTCACATGCCCACTACGGCAACCTAGATTTTTTTTTGTCTTTTTCGTCTTTTCTTCTAGGGACAAAATCCCCGAATTTCTATGGGGCCTAGCGCAGACTCTCCCTTCCCTTATCCTCCCCCATGTGATCGTTGGCTATGACCACAGGCCTTACCAAAAAGGCGCTTCCGGCTTTCGCGATTCGGGGAATCGCGGTGCAAGCGTTCCCATGTTCTCTATCTTTCGAAATGTCGAAACCTGAAAGGATCTAACAGATCCTTAGCTCCTCCCTTGGGTCGCTTGTCATACGACCGATCCTATGACCTAGTGCTAATCCTCTAAATGTTTTTGGGGTTTCGCGATTCGGGGAATCGCGATGCAAGCATTCCTCCTTTCCCTTTTTAATCCCCGGGACTCGAAAGCCCAGTATCATCCGGATCTACGGTCCAGATCATCGGCTTGATCAATGGCCCGGATTAAATCTCGGCATTCTATCTTTCGGGATTTCTGGCGGGGTCTTCAATCCTATTCCTCCGATGTCCAGAACCTCGGTGGCTTTAGACCTTTGCCACGCGTCCCCTACAAATGGACGGTCCAGATTCTTTCAGGCCCGAAATGTCGATTCCCGAGTTTTGACCCTTGATTAACTGCTAGCACCTACCTCCTCCTTCTACCACATGACTCCGCCCTGTGACCTAGGGCTCATCCACAGAGCACGTCGGGGTTTTGGGTACCGGGATTTCGTGACTTGCGAAAATGAGGGGTCTTACCCTTTGGTTTCCCGGGTGTCGGAACGCCGAAACCTATTCACGCTAAACCAACTCATCCACAGAGCGCGTCAGGGTTTCGAGTACCTGGATTTCGCGACTTGCGAAAACGAGGGGTCTCACCCTTTGGTTTCCCGGGTGCCGAAACGCCGAAACCTATTCATGCTAAACCGGCTCATCCACGGAGCACGTCGAGGTTTCGGGTATCGAGATTTCACGACTTGCGAAAATGAGGGGTCTTACCCTTTGGTTTCCCGGGTGCCGAAAAGCCGAAACCTATTCACGCTAAACCGACTCATCCACAGAGCGCGTCGGGGTTTCGGGTACCGGGATTTCGAGACTTGCGAAGACGAGGGGTCTTATCCTTTGGTTTCCCAGGTGCCGAAATGCCGAAACCTATTCACACTAAACCGACTCATCCACAGAGCGCGTCAGGGTTTTGGGTTCCGAGATTTTGCGACTTGCGAAAATGAGGGGTCTTACCCTTTGGTTTCTCGGGTGCCGAAACGCGGAAACGCCAAAAACCTGAGAGAACTACTCTCTCTTGTACAAGGTTTCCAGACTCAGATCACATGATCCTTCAGCGAGTTCTTGGGTAATTATCCCTAGGCTTGGTGACCTGACTGAAAAGCCTTCCTAATTCGCTGAGCTATGAACTTTGTGTCAGGGGTAAAGTAAACTCGTGGGTTTACTAAAACGATAGTCTTTTCAAGGAACTCACTCCGGCTCTGGAATGCGAGGGAAATTCCTGGGAGGAGGTGCCGTCAGGAAATCAAACCAGGACACAGCGCAAGTCAAGTAGATGGAACAAATCTCAAGGGAACGGACTCGTATTCTGAACTTATTCATTCTATACCTAAACCGATTATGGTCATATGAGTATAAGCATGCATCCATTATTGTCGATCAAAACACAAGGCAAACACTTCAATACAGAAACCATTTATGAGTGTATAAACATGAGCATGCGTCCAGGATATTAAATTCAAGATACAAGATATAAACACTTATCAGAAACACTAGGTGTGACGCGACTGCTGAGAGGGGTGCTCGTTTCCACCCAACCGTAGGCTCAGTGACTCCAAACGGATTTACCACTAGCCAACCCCGAGCTAGACCACGATGCTTGAGATTCAGTCTCCCACTTCCATCTCAACGGAAGTCAAGGACGAAGGTTACTCTCCTCCTCCTCTATTCAGAACTCCCTGTATTTCCCGAGTTTCTCCCGGTTCTCTTCCGCAATCCATGTCGTGTGTGTTCTCTTCTCTCCCCCCTTACCACACTTCCTCTCTTGCCTTTTCTTTGCAAGATTGCATGTGGCGCGAATTTCCCCGTCCGTGGTCAGGTTTGGGAGCTATTACGGATGGGTGGTTCACCCCCATCCCCTCGTTAACTCTTGAGGAGCCTCCCCACCTACCAATCTGACGAGAAATCCATTCCAGGGTCAGAGAGTTGCTTTGGTCTTTGAGCAAGTAAAAACCAGTACGATACTGGCTCAGTGGAAGTTAACGCAACCATTCCAGATCCCTTCCACCACCTCTCATTAGCCATCGTGGTTTATTTTAGCACATCCCCCTCCCAGCAGTCATGCAACACATAATCATAACATAATTTACATTCATCAACCTTTTATACAAAGGTTCGTCAAATCAAACATTCACATCTTTGAGTTTGCCATAATTATTGGCCAATATAGTTATTTTTACAGACTGGGGGAAACAGGGTGTTACATTGCAACTCTAGAGGTAAGATAATGCATTGTTCTATTGAAAATGTTATTTGAATCAGGGGAAACCTGTTATACTTGTTAAGTGCAAAATCAACAAATATTCAATTAAGTTGATGAGGAAGGATAAACAAGATCAATAGCATTCACATACATATAAATTTAACATAGAGATTTACGTGGTAAAACCCTTCTTGTAAGGGCAACCTCCACGGGGCAATGATAATCGGTCTTTGATTTATTGTTCAAGGGAGATTAATACAACAACCATCAATTTCAGTCTTCCAATGGTACAGACAACCATTTGACCTTCTCACAAACTCCATTATTCCTCCTATTCCACTATGCCTTTATGGGCTTACATGAATATAGAACAAAGTTCATTTAGTTACAAAATTGTTTATCCAATTTAATGCGTACATACCAAATTGGTAGATTTGGTTGAACAAACCACTACAAAATAGGATCCATGAAATCTGCCCATATCCACCAAATTTAGGAAATTAGTTGGCATATTCAACAATCTCCACCTTGACAACAATTTACCTGATCTATCATGCCCAATTTATTCATCACCTTTTCTGCAAGCTAAGAGAAGCCAAGCACCATCGTAACTTCTCTAAAAGTATTGGTTTTGTGAACATGTATGCGCAGTTCTCTTTTGTATGAACTTTTTCAAGGGAAACTCCACCTTCATCGATGACTTATCTTACAAAATGGTATTTAATTGGAATGTGTTCAGTTTTATTGTGGAAGGCTGGATTTTTAGCCAAGTGAATGGCACTTTGACTATCACAGAGTAGCTTTACTTTGTCCTGCATCCTTCCAAACTCACCAAACAAACCTTTTAACCAAACCGCCTCTTTGCAAGCATGTGAAGCAGCTATGTATTATGCTTCTGTAGTGGATAAAGCAACAATGTTCTGTAGCTTTGACATCCAACTAATAGGTCCACCTGCAAGAGTAAAGCCATATCCTGAAGTTGACTTCATCTTGTCCAAATCACTTGCAAAATCATAATCAACATATCCATAGACTAACTCACAACCACCGTTATAGGTTATACATTAATCACTTGTGCCCCTCAAATACTGAAGCACCCATTTCATTGTTGCCCAATGCTCTTTACCTGGATTTGCCATATATCTACTGACAACCCCAAATGCATGTGAAATGTATGGTCTTGTACTAACCATTGCATACATTAAACTTCCTACTGCATTAGCATATGCTATTCGAGACATATATTCCTTTTCTTCTTTTGCACTAGGACATAAACTTGAAGAAAGCTTAAAATGGGAAGCAAAGGGGACTAAAACTGGTTTCACACTGTTCATACCAAACCTCAAAAGTATTTTCTCGACATACGTCTGTTGTGACAACCAAAGCTTACCATTCCTCCTATCTCTGAATATTTCCATGCCCAAAATCTGCTTTGCTTCTCCTAGATCTTTCATATCAAACGTCCTAGCCATTTGAGCCTTTAACCGGTTGATCTCAGTTATGTTTTTTCTTGCTAAAATCATATCGTCAACATACAATACTATGATAATGAATATGCCATTATTCAATTTCTTAAACTAAACACAATGATCATACTCACTCCTTGTATAATTTTGGCTCATCATGAAAGAGTCAAATTTCTTGTACCATTGTCTGGGCGACTGCCTCATACCATACAATGATTTCTTGAGCCTACAAACAAATTTCTTGTTGTGATTCTGAACGAACCCTTCAGGATGTTCCATGTAAATCTCCTCATCCAAATCTCCATGTAAGAAAGCAGTTTTAACATCTAGTTGCTCCAAATCCAAATCAAGTAATGCAACTAATGCTAACACAATTCGAATTGAAACAATCTTAACAACTAGTGAAAAAATCTCATGAAATTCAATACCTTCTTTCTGAGAATATCCTTTCGCAACCAGCTTTGCTTTGTACCTTTCTACCTTATCATCAACACCCTTCTTCAGCTTGTAGACCCGCTTGCAACCTACAGTTTTCCTGTCTCTTGGAAGTTCTACCAGGTCCCATGTAGCATTCCTCTCTAAAGCATTCATTTCATCCTTCATTGTTTCTTTCCATTTAACACTGTTAGAACCCTCCACAACTTCCCGATAGCACGAAGGTTCATCATCATTAGTACTTAAAGAAACTGATGAAACAAAATCATCATATTACCTTCTTGGAGGATTTTTGACCCATGTAGACCTCCTTAGGGAAGTTTGTGGCTCATCCATAATCTATTGATTGTCATCATCATCCATGTTTTCCTCTGCAGGAACCTCTTCATGAACATCTTCAGAAACTTGTTCATGTTCACTTTCATCTATAATTGAACGGGTTTCAAATTGAATATGTTGATATTTTGGTACTTCTACCTGTTTCATTTGAACATCTACATCTGATTTGATGAGGGATGATTCATCAAATATTACATCTTTGTTAATGGTGATCTTGTGGGCAGTAGGATCACACAACCTGTACCCCTTAATACTATCACCATATCCAACAAAGACAAGTCTTTTTTATTTTGGATCTAATTTAGAACATTGATGTTTCGAAATTAGAGCATAGGCTTCACAACCAAAAACTTTAATATTAGAATAATTACAAGGGTGACATGTCCATACATCTTGTGGAATCTTGCACTCTATTGTTGTTGATGGTGATCTATTCACCAGATAATAAGTTGTAGATACTGCTTCTACCCACAGTTCTTGCTGCAAGTTGGCGTTACTAAGCATACTCCTTGCTCTCTCTAGAAGAGTCATGTTCATGCGTTCAACAACTCTGTTTTGCTAAGGAGTATAGGCAGTGGTTGTATGCCTATCAATCCCAAACTCCTTGCAATAGTTCTCAAATTCCATTGACGTAAATTCACCACCATTATTAGTTCTTAAACATTTAATGGACCTACCAGTGCTTTTTTCCACTAAAGCTCTAAATTGCTTGAAAACAGTAAACACATCATCCTTTCTTTTCAACATATAGATCCAAATCTTCCTAGAGAAATCATCTATAAAAGTTATAAAATATGATGATCCTGCATACGAAATAGTAGGGGATGGTCCCCAAACATCAGAATGGATATAGTCAAGGATTCCCTCACCGGTGTGTCTTCCGGTTTTAAATTTCTGCCTATTTTGTTTTCCATAAATACAGTGTTTGCATAAATCTAACTTTAAAGACTTTAGACTAGGAAGTAACTTGTGATCAGATAACACCTTCAATCCTTTTTCGCTCATATGGCCCAACCGTTGATGCCACAGTCGAACAGAATCATTGTCATTCTCGGATACAGTTGTCACATGATCTAACTTGGTTCTTCCTTCTAACAGAAACAAGTTTCCAACCTTCTTCGCTTTCATAACCGGTAGGATTCCTTTGTAGACCTTCATAACTCCACCTCGAACAATACTTTTATATCCTCCAGTATCTAAGACTCCCAAAAAGATCAGGTTCTTCCTAACCTCAGGTACATGTCTCACATCAGTTAGTATCTTAACAGATCCATCAAACATCTTAATTCGAATGCTACCAATTCCCAATACTTTACATGACATATCATTTCCCATGTAAACAATTCCATCATCAATAGACTGGTAAGTAATAAACCAATGTCTATGAAGACACATGTGATTTGAAGCACCAGAATCTAATAACCATTGTTGATCATGACATGAAACAATACTAATTGTTAAAAATTCATCAGTCATACATGAACCTGTTGCTGAACCTGTTTCAGTTGTGTTTGATTCCTTCGTCTCTTTTGGAGGCTTGTTGTCACTTCCAACAGTCCTTCTTCAAGTGTTCAGATTTGCCACAAAACCAACACTTAAGCTTGCTCTTCTTTCCCTTCGACTTTGACCGAGAGAAATCCCTCTAACCTTGTCCTCTTTCTTTAGTTCTTCCTCTGATCACCATCGCCTCAGATGTAGAGGTTTCTAAATTGGATTTCTTCCTTGTTTCCTCAGACAGTAATGCTCCAACAATAACATCAAACTCAATACTTTATGTTGTACTGAAACTAATAGAGGTAACAAAGTGATCCCATGACTCGGGCAAAGAACAAAATAATGTAATTACCTTGTCTTCAGATTCAAATTTCACTCCCATGCTATTCAACTAAACTAAGAGAGTAACAATTGTCTTTTCAGGAAGATCTTGTTCGTCAAGGATTTCGTCATATACAAGCTTTCCAACTTTGTCCACAAACTGACTGTTGTCTTCTCCGTAACAATGTTGAACAGAACATCATCAGCCAAACACAGACGTATGGCACTCAGTGCTCTTGCAGTGATCTCTTCCCACTCTTCATCTGAAATGGTCACAAGTTTCTTTGATTTTCCCAAAAGCGCATTCGCCATGCCTTGTTGCATGAGCAAATCATGCATCTTGACCTTCTAGATCTCAAAACTATTATTGCCATTGAACTTCTCAATTTCAAACTTGGCACTTCGAGTCTTTGTCATCTTAGAAGGTCGTCGCACCTCCCAAGATGAACACAATGCGTCGATTTAGTGGTCATCGCACCTTTCGATACAACATGGGTGCGACAATCTTCAATGGGTCGTCACATTATACACACGTTCAGGGTGCGACGATGTCAGGTGGTCGTCGCACCTATCAAAGGAGGTGAACTGCGATGATATCCAGAAATTCCAAATTTCGAAAGGCAGCTTATAAATCGATGACCCTCTCAGAGGAGATACCTGCGATGATTTGAAATCGACGCACCTCGCACATATTTCACTCCTACTGCTCCTCCAAGAATTTGATGTCGACGACACGCTCTCCTCCAACCTACTCTAATACCACTTGTTATACTTGTTAAGTGTGAAATCAACAAATATTCAATTAAGCTGATGAGGAAGGATAAACAAGATCAATGGCATTCACATACACACAAATATGACACAGAGATTTACGTGGTAAAACCCTTCTTGTAAGGGAAACCTCCACCAGGGCAATGATAATCGGTCTTTGGTTATTTTTCAAGGGAGATTAATACAATAACCATCAAATTCAGTCTTCCAATGGTACAGACAACCATTCGACCTTCTCACAAACTCCACTATTCCTCATATTCCATTATGCCTTTATGGGCTTACATGAATATAGAACAAAGTTCATTTAGTTACAAAATTGTTTATCCAATTTAGTGCATACATACCAAATTGGTAGATTTGGTTGAACAAACCACTACAAAATAGGATCCATGAAATATGCCCATATCCACCAAATTTAGGAAATCAGTTGGCATATTCAACAAAACCCCACTTGGTTGAGGTTGTGAATCCGAAGATACATGGATGAGAGTTTGGCCTGAGACTAAAGAAGCTCAACAAGATGAACACAATGCGTCGATTTAGTTGGCGTCGCACCTTTCGATACAACACGGGTGCGGTGATCCTCAATGGGTCGTCACACTATACACATGTCTAGGGTGCGGTGATCTTAGGTGGTCGTCGCGCTTGTCAAAGGAGGTGAACTGTGACGATTTCCAGAAATTCCAAATTTCGAAAGGCAGCTTATAAATCGACGCACCCTCTCAGAGGAGATACCTGCGACGATTTGAAATCGACGCACCTCGCACAGATTTCACTCCTACTGCTTCTCCGAGAATTTGATGCCCACGGCACGCTCTCCTCCAACCTGCTCTAATACCACTTGTTATACTTGTTAAGTGCGGAATCAACAAATATTCAATTAAGATGATGATGAAGGATAAACAAGATCAATAACATTCACATACACACAAATATGACACAGAGATTTACGTGCTAAAACCCTTCTTGTAAGGGAAACCTCCACCGGGGCAATGATAATCGATCTTTGATTATTGTTAAAGGGAGATTAATACAACAACCATCAAGTTCAGGCTTCCAATGGTACATACAACCATTTGACCTTCTCACAAACTCCATTATTCCTCTTATTCCACTATGCCTTTATGGGCTTACATGAATATAGAACAAAGTTCATTTAGTTACAAAATTGTTTATCTGATTTAGTGCGTACATACCAAATTGGTAGATTTGGTTGAACAAACCACTACAAAATAGGATCCATGAAATTTGCCCATATCCACCAAATTTTGGAAATCAGTTGGCATATTCAACAAAACCCCACTTGGTTGAGGTCGTGAATCCGAAGATACGTGGATGAGAGTTCGGCCTGAGACTAAAGAAGCTCAACAAACTCAAGGGTGTTGCATTGCAGGCATAATATGGTATATACGTGATCACTAAGAGTAGCTTCTTGCAAACACTTGTTGCTTCAAAATGGTCCACGTGTTTCTTTTTATTCTTTGTACTCTCTTGGTTGGTGTGAAGATGGATGCAAAAATAAGTTGGGGTGAGGGCATTTTCATTTCTTTGTATTGATGATGGTATGGTTGGTACATTGGTTGTATCATCCTGATAAGTAAATGAATCGGTATCATCTTTGCCCCTATTGGGAAACGTAAGGTGTTGTTTGGTTGAACATGTTTATAAAACAACTCATTAAAAATATCATCAGCCAATGCAATAACTTTAGTCATAAAGCCATAACCAATAAAAGAGATGCAAACTCTGGTAATAGCCCTTAATAATAATAAATAAAAACACTGAGATTTTCCACATATACAAGTGAAATGTAAGAGAACTATATAGACAGTGGTCTGAGTCCCGTGTGTTATAGCATCTTTTGCCACCCTTATGGCTTAGATGATTCTATTGGCCTTTATCCATTTCATATTGATCCCTTACAGCTTGGGCACCCCTTGTACTCTACCAAAAAGCCTCCTTTATGATTCATGTGCTCTTCCCACTCATTAAAGGAGCATGTGCATGCTCTTTCCCTCCAAGAAAGGAGCATGTCCACACTCTTTCCTTGACATGTGCAATTTAAAAAGTTGAGTAAGTCTTCATGCTATGCAAGCAATATATGTTTGATTTTATTAGGAAATCCCCCCTTTTGCTTTGTTCGAAATAACACAAACAAGTATATCAGAGCAATTAAATTACATCAATTTTATTTGCGAGAGTAAAGATGAAGTCAAACAGAGAAAAACTACAATTTTGCAATATTTTGCAAAATCCAAACATGATGCCATTAAACACATCAACAAATGTCGACTCCACTGGGAGGGATATGTGAGTAGGTCGAACTTAGAACCATTGATTTCATAGAAACAAGGAGGACTAGACCATGATGGGGCTCAACAAGACTCGAAAACATAAAAAAAATGGACAAATACACTCAGGTATGCAAATAAAGGACAAATAGCTAGAAGAAGGGAATTCACAAATTTTGAATGACACGAAGTCCCTTTTTTATTAGCAAGTTGGGGGTCAAAAACTATCTTACTAATATTAAGTCGCTTAAAAAATCTGTCTTTCTTGAATGTAACCTTGCAGTCACTTACAACTTTATAAATTGGTTAGTCGGTAACATATAATAACGTCTTAATTCCCAAGCAAATTCCAGCTTTGTCAAGTTTTTGGTACCTATAGGACAGACTGCCAGAATAATGTATTAGGAAAAACAATGTTTGAAAGTAAGAACTGTTGGAAAGTCCACAAACAAAAGAAAAATAAACTCAAATAAGCAAAAAAGACTAAGCAACAACAAAAAGAAAAATGATGAATATAAGCAACAAAGAAACTACTCCTACAAAACTCTCTAGGTGCTTGAGTTATTCATAACCGAGGTGACCTTGAGTCAGGGTCATGATAATGTTTGAGATGTGAGCCATTAGTGGTATATGAAAAAATTCTATCATCATTTTCCTTCAACAAGTACGAATTATTACCCACTAATGCAACAATGACATATGGACCGATCCACACTTTCTAGAATTTTGTATGTTTTTCTTTATCTGCATGAGCATAATCCCATAATAAGAATTTATGTCCAACCTCAAAAGTTCCTGCTCTAGCACATTTTTCAAAATACTTCTTGCCAGGTTGTTGCCTTTTCTCAATGTTACTCAAAGTGTGTTCACGTTGTTCATCCATGGCAAGAAAGCATGAAAATGTTGTGGCGGATCAGATTCATTCAATTCCTTAGTTTGAAAATCAAGTCGAAATGAGGCCAATTGCAACTCTATAGGAATAATAGCCTCTTGACCATAGAGGAGTTGGAAAGGAGTGTCACCATACTAATCTTGGTTGTAGTTCGATCAATCTATGAAGCATAAGGTAGTTGCAAATGCCACTGCCTTAGTTTATCCTCTATGATTTTCTTTAAAGTTTTGATCAACTATTTATTGGTAGACTCGACCAATCCATTCCCCTAAGGATAGTATTAGGATGAGAAAGAATGTTTAACCCCAAACCTATTATAGAATTGGGTAAACTTAGCAGAAATAAATCCAGGACCAATGTCAGATACAATTCCAAGCGAGATTCCAAATCTGGAAAAGCTGTTGGTCTCAAGGAAAGTGATCACTTGATCGTCAACGATGTTCTTCAGGGGGATTTCTTCAAACCACCTTATGAAGTAATTTGTTGCAGTTAAAATGAATATATAACCAACCGACGATGGTGGGTTCATGGGATCGATAAAATCAAGGCCCCACTTTACAAAAGGATAAAAAGTGATGACAGGTTTCAAAGGAAGAGAAGACAACTTTAATCTCCTAGTGGCACATTGATATGCATCACACGATTGCATAAATTTAAATGAATCTTTAAATATTTTGGGTCAGTAATAAAATATTCGGAGGATCTTATCAGTAGTTGATTGTGTGGAAAAATGCCCTCCAATGTGAATTACTTCATCACTGGAGCCATGGATAGTTTTAATTAGTTTGTCATCCATTCCCTCATCAATGCAACGTAACAAGATCCCATCAAGAGATATTCAAAATAAAAAGGTGCCTAATACCAGTATTTGGAGGCTCCCAATCTTAATGTTCCGTGTTCATTATATTCTAAGGCATCAGGGCATCACTGGTGGGTGAAATAATAAATAACATTTTTGTACCAGGGATGATCAACTAATTAGATTTCCTCTCCTCCTATGTATAACAAATTAGATTGAGAATCTTCATCAGAATCATGTTCGGGTGAAGCATGAGGGTGTTGGGAAAGGTGAAGGGATGTATCCCTTCCCTTAATAGTGTTGGAAGTAGTGATGGTAAGGTCATGCTCCTGAATTTTCGTGAGCCAGTGTGCTAGTTTCCTAGATAGGAGTGTCTGTGAGAGCATGAATTTAACAATAGGTAATGGTACCTTCACCTCCACATGCTTACCAAGTATGCGATGTCTGAACTTATCAATTTCTTTCACCAGAGAATAAGCATGTTTCTCAATGAGAGAATACTTAATAATTGTATAAGAAAGACTCTGACTCATAAATGCTATATGTTGTTCAAAATTGTCTTGATTTTTATACACTAGGATAATTGATATAGTCTCCTTAGTAGTATTCATATAAATTAAAAAATCTTTGGTAAAGTCAAGTGTAGTAAGGACAGGGGAAGAAGAGATAACTTTCTTAATTTTAGTAAATGCATGCTCAACATTGTTATTCAAATGAAAGGCTTGATCTCCCTTCAGTAGGTTATGAATTAGCTTAACTATTCAGATGAATTTGGGTATAAACCTATGTACAAAAATAATCTTGCACGTAAAAGCTTGGATTCCTTTCTTAGAAGGTGGGGAAGGAAGGGTTTGAATTTCTTTCACTCTTTCATGATTAATGCTTATCCCAACATTAGACGCTATGTGACCAAGCACTGTCCTTGAAGTAGCTACAAAAATAGACTTGACGGGATTTAAAGACATGCCAAATTTTCAGCACCATGAGAAAACTTGTCCGAGATGCTTAAAATGATCAGTTTGGTACTTAGAATGAATTGTAAGGTCATCAAGGTAAATATGAATGATAATACCAATTAGATCATCAAAGGAAACATGCATGACATGCTGAAGAATAATACCCGCATTAATCAAACCGAAAGGCATGCACTTGTAGGAAAAGGTGTCCCTCCTTGCACTAAAGGTAGTTTTATATCTATTAGACCGTTTGAGGTGAATCTGATTGAATCCCTATAATCTGTCTAATACATACATCATCTAGGATCTAGCTACTTGCTAAAGGATGACCTCCATATTGGGTAAGGGAAAGTTGTCTTTGACACTTTCCTTATTAAGAGCACGAGAATCAACACACAATCGCATGTCACCATTTTTCTTACAAATTAGCAATAAATTCACTACCCACTCTGAACTTGATAGGAAAAATAACATGGGAAGCAAGTAAATTGTCCAATTCCTTTAAGATGGTGGCCTCCAACGTCGAGTTTACATGCCTTTTCATTTATCATATCGAAGTAGAATTTTCCTTGAAGGGAATGACATGATGGATAATTCCAAGGTCAAACCCTCATAATTCTAAATAAGACCATGTGAAGATTTCTCAAAATTCATGAAATCATGAACTACCCTTTCTCTTCAGGAGAGCATGTAGTCG
This sequence comes from Picea engelmannii, assembly GCA_009831015.1. Taxonomy (NCBI): domain Eukaryota; kingdom Viridiplantae; phylum Streptophyta; class Pinopsida; order Pinales; family Pinaceae; genus Picea; species Picea engelmannii. Next base: position 30,173 of record ML833009.1, read on the forward strand.
ATATGTGTAGGATCTTGGGATCTTCTTCAGTTCCTATGTTCAGAGGAATGGTATCATCAATTGTTTTCCCTAACTCTTATTTTATGGAACACTACTTCATTGCATCACTTGAAGAAAAATAATTTTCCAAAGGGGTCAACCCATTAGGAAATTTTTATGTCCTAAGTCAATGATCTCAATAGACTCCTCAGTTTCATTGGTAAGAAAAGCTCGAAGGCTTTCATCATTAATAAAGACTTTCCATGACACTTCACTATCTAGCACATGAGGTCTATATAGGGATATAATAGAACATTCTAGTCTTTCTTGGAAAATATGTCTGTTAGGTCTGACCGCATAAGCACATAAACTATCGGTAATAACATTCAACTCTCTTTGGACATGTATAATGTCAAAATAAGAAAATTTTGATATTAAATCAGAGACCAGATTGGTGTAACACCTCATAAGTTTATTGGAAGGTGTGTAGACCTTCTTGACCAAATTCACGACTACTTATGAATTTCTCAAGTCCTAACAATAAGGCTTCAAATTCAGCCACATTGTTGGTGCATGAAAAATTTAACATGTATGCGAATGAATGAGTTTTTCCAAAGGTGGTGTAAAGGGTTATTCCTACACCATTTCCATCATTCAAGGAGGCTCCATCAAAATGCATGTGCCAAATTTTATTATGAAACTCATCTAGATAAGGAGGTTTAGTGTTCTTAACTTCATCTTCGAGGAATATTGAGTAGATCCCAAGATTTGACTCAAATTTTTTTACCGAAGGTTGTGGAAGATTTTCAATATGGGGAACAATATGTTCCTCATGATATATACTAATGTTTATTGGTCCCTTTGGAATAATTATATGAGTTCCATCCATGGAATAATATCCACCCGTCAAAGCTTGCCAATCCCTACTAAGGATCATGGAATAATTTCTTACTCCCATGTCCATCACCTAGATGTTGCACGTGGTGCGAATCTCTGGGTGTGAACATATTACCAAGGTCACATCTTTCACTTCTCCAGTAGTGGATTGGCATTACTTATTAAATGATAACATGTTTCGAGGGTTCTAATTGGTGCAAGTCGGTCCTAACTCCTCCATAATGATTTTGGACATGACATTTGGGCCTAAACCACCATCAATGAGGCAATAGTGGGATATATTGTCCATTATCTTCATGGAGACATAAAATGGAGGATTTTTTAAATAAGACCATGTAAAAAACTCCCACAACTCCTAGGGTTGGTGAATCTTCTTCATCTTCAGTAACCATGTGGGTGTTTGAGGTCTTGCTTTACAAAGTGTTGTTATTCGAAGGCTCTTCAACTAATAATCTATTTAGATTCTCTCGTTGTTTAGGTGTTCTAGCCAAATCACGTAACGTGGCATTGTCCTTAACCTTTTCCAATTCCTCAATATGTTGTACCTTTCAACTAAACTAGTCAAAGGAGATGAAGGGTGCTACTGTGAAGTAGGGGTTTGATTCCTTCTGACACTTTGAGAAGTGTTTTGATTGGTGTGCTTGTGAGTAGAGGCACTAGAATTATGATTAATTGTTTCCCTTTTGATTCCGATTATTGTATGTTTGACCCCTAGTCGTAACAACTAAGATATCTTTCTCTTCTACCCAGTCAAGGGCATTAATAATTTGTTTGTATTTTTTTTCCAAATATTCTCTCTTTGGTGGTTTTCAATACTTTGCAAGTATTAGGTTCATGGTTTTCTTCCACAAGTTACACCAAGGGTGTGTAAGAAGCGTTCGGGGTTGGGTTGGCTACAATGGAGCTTAAGGTGGTGCGAGCGAGAGATTCTCTTGTATAGGAATAGGTGAGATTTTCCTCTCAAGTGAGATCATGTGATTATTCACGTCTTGCATTAACTACAGGACATCGATCATATCCAAAAATTTTCTAGGATCATCCAATGGGAAACCAGTTAGCCCTCTCTTATAATATGTTTAGATATGTTGCCGTGAGTGTATTATAATAATGAATTAAGGATACCTGGTTGTGAGGTCGATAAACCTTGGGGACTCGGTTATATAGCTTCATAAAACATAGATTAAAAGTGTTGATAGACTCACCAGTTCGATATGTTAAACTGTTATAGTCCTTAAGCCAATCAACATGAATTTGTGAGTCACCATAGGTTGATTTAAACCAATAACATAGTTCATCCCAGGTAGAAAAGGACTTAGGTGGTAAGTCAAATAAATCAACAATAGCTTTTTCATCTAAAGAGTTGATTTAAAGATGCATGCATGTGTCATTATCGTTCACTCCTATATTGTGACATGCATTAGAGAAGGCATTAAGATGCTCATCTATCATGCGAGTGCCATTTCTGGAAAACTTAGGTAAATAATATTTAAACTTAGGAAGGGGTGCATTAGCAGGATTTAAGTTTAGTGGTGAAGGAACATGCCAAGGAGTGTTATTCAAGTCTTCTTCAAACCAGAAGAGGCCAAATTTTTGAATTAATTTGGTTGCATTGGTCATAGAAATAGTTGGGTTGTAACCACTGTACATACTACCAAGAATTTGAGAAGACCCTATGAGAGCAGTCATCTTGCTTGATACATATGAAGGTGTCCACTTAAAAGTGGTCTTATGAATAGGTGATTTAGATTTTGAATCTGAATAGGAATGAAAAATGTGTCGTTGTAAGCCTTCAAGGACTTGCTTCCTTCTCCCAACCTTGGATAATGAATCGAATTATGGAGATCTATATATGAGTCGACATGATCGTCAAGGGGTTTGGAACATTAATGTCTCAAGGACAAGGGGGTTATTAAGATCTCACCTCAAATCAAGTTCTCTTTGTTCATTCACAACAATATCTTGAGCAATAATTTCCCAAGAATTTTTAAGTTGTTCTCTAGTTTGGGATGTGTATACCATGAAATTAAGCAATCCAGAGGTGACACTAGTTTGGTCAAGGAAACCAATTCTATCGTTAAGTTTTTGTCTTGATGGGAGAGTCATATAAGACAATAACAATAGCATGTAAAGAAATACAAAGAAGGGACAAAAAGTGTGACAACAAATCTCAAAGGATAGGATTAATCTACTCGTTGCAAAGGGGGTAATCTCGTGTACCAAAATTGGGCTAATAGGACAGAGAACAATATGATTTCATACTCATCAAATGTTTATTCAATTGTCTCAATAGTTGTAACTAACAACTGACATGCAATATCAGTTTGGCCCAAAGCTTCAGGCTGCAAGAAAAAAAATTCAGTTATGAATATCTCAAGCTCTAAATGATGCAAATTAGTGGCGAGAAAATAAAGGAATGGAAAAGTAATTAAACATGAGAAAAAATGAACAACAAAAGGAAAGGAAAAGCAAAAGAAAGAATTTAGGCCCCTAGGCATGTTGTTGTCCCCTAGGCATGTTGTTGTCCAATTGGAATATTATTGAACAAGTCCCCAGTATGGTCACTGTTATAACCCTAAATTGCACCACACATGCTTACCTGGCATCAGGCCAACTCATATCCCTTCTTTGCCAAAACTTTGCTGAACAACTCTTTGAAAATCCTCTTGTGTAAAGGCCGACGCGCCCTAACCTATTACTTCATGCGTGTACATGCTGGCTGACTCACAATAGCCCGCGTGTACCTACAAAAGCACGAAAAAAAGGAAAGTTGCCGATGGAACAAAAGCTATGGGTGAGTTAGCTAAAACTCCCGGCCATGCATGGCCGAGGGTTCGTCCAAAAGCCTAACTCCTTCTAGCCTATAAAAGAAGGGGTAGGGGTACCATTTGGAGGAGGAAAAAATATAGCAAAGAAACTCTGCCCATTTACGTATTCCATTGTCCCAACCCTTTAGCCTTTCCTAATGCCAAAGGAGATTTAAAGCAAAGCAGTTGAAGGACAGAAGAAGAGGAGCCCAGGATCAGGTTCAAGGAGTGGTGGCCGGTCTCAACTTTTGTAAGTTGACTCATTTTAAGTAATAAGGAGAATGCTTTTCCCGTCCCAATTCATGAACTTTCTATGGTTTGATTAGTTTATGTTTGATTTCTAACTCGTTAGTATAGAAGTAGCATGCATGCATAGTTGTTGTTTGTCTTGAGTGCATGTCATCTTTGGAAGGAGCATTGCGAACAAGTAATCAAGCACAACGGAGGATCGACATCAAACGTCGGTAACAAGGTAGGTGGATATTTCCATGCATTTACTGAGAAAAGGGGATTTAAATCTAGGGATGTAGGTAGAAAGTAA
>ML833010.1:0-20113 GCA_009831015.1 Picea engelmannii
CACTAGATCGCTTGAGATGCTCTTGCATCAATAGTGCTCCCATCAATCATCAAACTGGACTAAATATGATATCAATGTAATATTTAGGGTTTAAGACAACAAGTGGAAGGTATGAATGATGGTTGGACCAGAGGGTTTGGTATTTGAATAGCACAAAAATATCATTCTATAGGTGCTCTATCATAACCTAGCACAGAACAATAACATGCAAAATTGCCTTCTATCGTGTTTGTCTCCAAAACAAAAGACTGCAATGTACAACAAACAACACAAATAAATCCAAACCCTTGAACAACACTACAAAATGAGTGACCAAGTATAAACCCTTTCCCAACCAAAACGCATGAATAACGCTTCCATAAACTTATGGGTGGCGTTATCTTCATACCGTGTAATTTTTTCCATTCAACTATGTCGGTGAGGGAATATCAAGGTAGCTAATAGCTCAAGGATTTGCGCAAAGAAGGAATGCAATACTTTAATCATTCATAAGCTCACATTGAAACCCACAGGGTTGGAAAATGGTGTGTGTACACTAGCCAAAAAGACCAGTAATATCGATATAAAGGTTGAGCATTCAAAAATATGATAGCTTTGGAAGACTATGATAACCAATTTCAATATAGAGGCCAACCTGAATACAAATCCATGGAAAGGCATGCTCAAATGAAATTTTTATTCAACAATTCTATGTGAAGGGATACACACATCAAGAAGACTGCAACCATTTCTTTTTTAAATTCCAACAGTCCAGAACCACAACCATGATCAACCAAGGATGAAAACATCAATACATAGTTCAAAATATCATAATATCGTGACAGTCACACAAACCATGGGAAACCATAGCCAAAATTTGATTGAAGCAACAAAGTAATTATCATGGATGGAAAAGTAAGAAAACTCATACCTGAAAAATCCTATATGAGGAAAAAAACAAGAATTTATATCTCCTTCATGACAGAGCGAGGTGGAGAAACAATAGCTACCAGAGCCAAAACAATGGAAGAATGACTAGGGTGATGAGATTGAGGGGAGTTTGAGTGACATGCAGTAAATTCACACCGCTTCTCCCTTCCAATATTTATTTAATTTTTACTACGAGGCAAGCCCACTCACCATAGCACTAAACTCTAACCATTAATCAACCAAAACCCAAATTTTCCATATCATTTTTGCAAGGTGTGCCACCTCTTGCTAATATCAAACTTCTTCAAATGTCAACATGCTAGGAACACAAATCAATATGAAACTCAAACAATGTGCATAACCATAGTAGCAAGGGTCAAGAACACCCAAACTCTTGTCATAACAATACACAACATTAGAACCTCATTATAATTCTTTTATCCAAAAGGGGAACATTATTATATCCTATGAGAGATCATCAAAGCTATTTAGTGCCATGTTTTAATCATCCAACCAACACATATCACCATAACATTTTAAACCATGATATGGAACAAATGAATTGTAGAAGATTGTGTTCATACCATCACATAAGCCAACAAAATATAACTATTTCTTATCCACGATAGTGCCATAAGTCTACAAGGGGGTCCCACCTACTAGTTTATTATTAATATAAATAAATAATAAATCTTGGCAATCATTTGTGAGCATATAATTCATCGTTGTGTTTTTAAGCATCAACAAAATGGCGACTCCAGAGGGAAATTTGTTTCCTATAGATTTAGAACTCAAAATGTCTAGTTTTGCAGACTAGGTGAACAATAGATTAAAGAGTTATTTACCAGAATGATTATGCAATAGGGGGGGTGAGGCTGTTTAAGGGAAAAAATCTTCTGAGACATTGGGAATAGCTCTTGGAAAGTGTTATGTATGAGGGGTTATTCATGTATGCATAACATTCAATTGGTCATAGTGAAAGTCTTTATTGTTTAAAGGAGAAAAACTTATGGTGTGCTCTTTTTGAATCTCGGGGTGGAGGGAAGAAAGGGAAGACAGAAAGTAGGGATGAAAATCCAATTATCTATCTAACAACAATACTGGAAGCAAAGAGAAATTTTAGTGATTTCTATAATGGGGACATCATGACAATTGTGTAACTTGATTTGTAGAAATTGATGCATGACATCATGACAATTGTGTAAATTGATTTCTATCACGATTTCTACAAGGGGTGAAATACTTACAAAATAACAATGTTCTAGAAAAAATGATCCAAAGTTTATTCCTGAAAAGTAAAAGAAATCAATAAAAGAAAAAAAAATAGATATGAAACAACAAAAAATGAAAAAAAAAACACCAAATCAAAATACAAATAGTGAAACAAAAAAGTATGATACAAAAGTGACTTTCATGCAACATTTTAACCTTCAATTTGGTTTTGCATAGTGCTTCAAGTGGGAACCGTTGATACTATAGGAAAATAATTTATGTTCTAAGTCCTTTAGAAGATAAGAATTTGTTTCCAGGACAAAATCAATTTTAAAAGGACCCAACCATCATTTTTGAAACTTCGAATGTCTTCCTTTATTAGCATGGGCTAAATCCCAGAGCAATAATTTCCCATTAACTTTAAATCTAACATCTTTTTCTCTTTTATTGAAATAATTATTTACATCTTGTTGTCTTCTCCTTATGTTCTCCAAGGAAAACATTCTTTGTTCCTATAAATCCAACAATCCATTTATCCTTTGAGATACATTATAAGAATTTAATTCTTCTATTTGTAGCGTCAGCTATAGAGAAGAAATTTCCAGCTCGATAGGAAAAATACCTTCTTGACCTTAAACAAGATTAAAAGGAGTGCAACCTATGTGTACTTTGGTAGTAGTGCATGTTGATATTATAATAGTTGCGGGAGGTATTTACCTCCATGTGTAAACCTCACAAGGATAGTATACTCTAGGAAGAAAGAAAAAACCCTAATGAGTTGGCTAATAACCCTAGAGGACTTGTCGACTCAAGAATATAATTTATATTAGGTTATTAGCCTCCAGGAGAAGAAGTCGGCCAGAAATAATAATATATACTGAACAAACAAATACCCATAATGAGAAGTCGGCCCAGGAAGTTAGCCAGAATTAGTATAAATACAGGAGGACAGTTCTCATTCTGGGAGGCAGTCTCAGAATTGTAGAGAAGCACTTGTGCGCACTACAGTTGCCCAATTTCTGTGCAGTTTTGGAGGAGAGTTGTCGTTGCAGCTGTTGCAACTAGCAGTTACACTTGGACTATCTCTTGGCTAGGGTTTGGACTATCTGATCAGATCTTGTTGATTCTCTATCCTTGGGGAAAGGTGTGCTACCCTTTCACTGGATATCTAGCCTAGGGTTTGCTTCCAGAGTGATTCCTTGTCAAGGTTAAGGTGCTCGGAGGGTGGCTTTGGCCTATGGTTGGGTGACAAGGGTATTGTCAATGGTAAAATGAGCACATCCACTTATATTCTAACATGTTATGGGCCCACACATCCTTCATTCAGCCTAACCACTGGAAGTAAACATAGCCAGAAGTATATTAAGCTCATTGAGGAACTGTTGCTAGGTTTTCTAGTAGGAGCAATCACCAAAGAACTTTCGCTAGGGTTACTAGCAGGTGTAGTTTAAAAAACCCTAATCCTCTCATTGAGGCACCTTAAGTTAATGGATTGAGCTAATCTTTAGATAGATCAATGTTCCCTAGCCTAGCGCATCTCCTTGTACTCTCAGTAAGCCAAGACGTCAAGTTTGATATTGTGGTCAAATCTAGGGTTTGACCAAGTCAAAGAAACCATGACTTATTCTATGAAGTCAAATAACAAGTTAGATGGAGCCTTTAAATTTAGAGTGTGGAAGACAAGGATTGACCTCATCCTTTCCAAGAATAAAATCTTGGATATCATAAAATCAAAGATCAGGGAACTAGAGTTTGAAGAAGGAAAAGAGAAGGAGCCGCAGAATGTCGCAGTTATGGAGAAATTCAAAGACAGTGACATCAATGCCATGAGTATGATAGTGGAATCCAAAAAACACCACTTGATACCCAACATCTCCCATCTTGACTCATCAAAGAAGATGTACGATGCCCTAACAAATATATTCTCAATCATAAACATTGGACAAGTTATGATTCTGAAGAATGAGCTCCGTGACATGAAAATGAATGATGATGACATCATAACATCATACTTGTGAGGATCTCCCAGTTAAGAGATCAACTACAAGTTATTGAAGAGATCACTTCAGAGAAGGAATTGGTAAACATAGTTCTCAATGGTCTTCCCAAGAGGTGGGATGCATTTTCCGCAATCATGAACATAAGGAAGGAGTATCTGACATTTGAAAAACTTTGGACTTGTTGTGGTCAAGAAGAATCAAGGATCAGTGCAAAAGAGAAACCCCAAAAGAAGTATGATGATCAAGCCTTCACAACAAGATTCAAGAATTTCAAGAACAAAAGGATGTTTGGTTCAAGGAGGAAGTCAAATCAAGAGAAAGACATTTCATAAGTACAATGCTTCAATTGTCAAAAGTATGGCCACTACAAGAATCATTGTCCTGAGCTAAAGAAAAGGAAGGAGAAACATGAAGCATCAGTTGCCGAAGAAAAGGAACCTACAACAAAGACTGAGCAGGAAAAAAGAGACTTCTTCTTCTTAAGGTAATAATACTCTTCTTAGTTCTTGTACATATCTTGTTTGCATCGTCTTTGTACATATCTTTTATATCTATCCCCTGGAATATAATGTGTTTCAAGAAGAACTATACCGATGGAAGTACAAAAAGATAAGGATCAATATCATTAGATAATACATGAAAGAATGAAATACATCAAACAAATCATGTGGAAACTATTGCAAGATAAGTCAAATCAATCATGAAGAGACCTAGAAGAAGCAAAGACAGGAAGGAGTCAACAATCAAGAGGAAATTGGAGAAATACTTATGATGTTTTGTATAAGACAACAAGAAGGAAGCATGGACTCGACTAGACAAAAAAAAGCCAATTATATATTGTAGAAGACAATAAAGATGCAGATGGAAGCGTGGAATCTGTTAGATGGAGGGAGCTGATTATATGCACTCTTACATGAAGCAATGATTAGGAGGGAGCTAATCCTATGATCCATTGAAGATGATGAAGTATATATCCATGGTAGTAACCATGAAAGACAGTACATGTTCAGTTCAATTGTAGAAGAAGACTTCTTCGAAGAGAAGCCTTAAAGTATCCCTAGTTGTCCATCTAGATCCGTGATCCTATGATAAAATAAAGAAGTGGAATATTTAGGGCATGGAATCTATAAGAAACTGCATGGACCCAAAATCTAAAGAAAAACATAAGGAAGAACATGAATATTCCAAGAAAGAAGAGAAGCATGACAACCAATCATTGTATCGAGAATCACAAGACTACCATCCTATTATGAAATCAATGAAGTAGAACTGAAAGTTGTGATGAAGAATAGTATACGAAAGACTTATGAATGAAAGCATTGCATGATCTATAATTAGAGGTTCTCCCAGATGGAGGGAGAAGACTATGATGATTGCTAGTTCTGGTAAACCAGACATACCTCTACATGAGTCATTATATCATCTATAGGTTGGAGTGCTACATCAAGATGAATGCAAAGACTGTTATCTAGAGCAATTGAACAAAGATCATATGAAGAGAAACCTCAAAGACCTTGAGGCATACCAGAAAGAGACCCTTGTATACAGATAGAATAAGATAACTTGGTGAATAATCTCCAATGCATAGCAGAAGTGTGGTGAAGATTCTCTATAACAGAGATATTGTATCAAGATGATTACTCAGTACATCAGATCTCATGATGACAGAAGAAGTGCCACATGGATATGTTCCAGTGTTCCAAGAATGATATACTTTATTGATCAAAGCTACATGAAGCCTTCAAAGAAGACTATTACTCCATAACGAAGTACATTCCATATCAAGCATTACATTATCCATGATGAAGTTTATAAAGGAGAAAGAGGTTCTCCATTACATATCTCCATAGATGAGTAGATAAATAGACATATTGGTAAAGCTTCTATCTAAGATGAGAGAGTTTCCATACTCAAGCTAGAGCTCATGGAGACGACTTCCCTATTGAAAAAGGAAGAGATGACTCCCAAGTTGGGAGGGATCACTAATATGTATTGATTTATGGGAAGTCATTTTTCAGTTCGAAAAATGGTCCAGGATGAGTAGTTTCCTTTCCATTTCGGAAAGTGGATTGAGATTTCTGAAAGACAATGATTTCCCATTGTGGTTAACATGGGAAATGGTCTATATTTTTTATGTATCATAGACAATGACTTCCCATTGTGGTTAACATGGGGATTGGTATAGGGCAGTCTCTCTTCTTGAGGGTTACTCAAGAAGACTAGCCCACCTCACCGAACAACGATTTCTAATTGTGGTTAACATTAGGAATGGTCGGTTTTGGAGGTTGATATAGTACAATATTTTCCTCTTGTGGTTAATAGAGGAAATGGTTTAGACAGTCATTCCTTAGGGTTTATACATTCTCTCTAGGGTTCACTTTGATTAGTGTAGGAGGAATGGCCCAGGGTGGGGAATGGTCCAGGCTCAACAATCAAGGATAGGAATTCCTTAGGGTTTATACATTCTCTTTAGTGTGCACTTTGATTAGTGTAGGAAGAATGTCCTAGGGTGGGGAATGGTCCAGGCTCAAAAATCAAGACAGTTATTCTTACTTGCTTGAGAAGAATAGTCTAGACAACTCATCATCATTGTTTTACCTTTTGAGGGAAGATATTCTTTCAGATCTCGCAGATGTGAGTGAAATATTGGCTCAGATGATTCAGTTTATATCATAACATTGTTTATGTGCAGGTTGATATTAGATGATTGTTATGAATATTGTATGACAGTAGATGTATACTACAGTGGTGGATGTGTTCCACTATTCATGACTATACGTTATTGATCAAGTACTTGTTTTGTACTTGGTGTGGTAGTGTACCACTGGATTGTAGTTATGTACTACTATGGATAGACACAGTTGTGTTCTATTTTTGTTCCAATTACCTTGAAGACTATCAGCAGTTTGGTAAATAGTTATCAACTAGATGAATGATGAACAAAGATTTTCCAGATAGAAAATGGTTCAAAACATTTACTCTTCTAGATTAGAAGAATGACTCTTGTATCATTTTGTGAAGTGAGCATCATGTCTGATTACTCAGATAAAGTATGGTTTTGAGAGATGATGCAGTTGATGATGATGATGGTGCTCATGATCTAGTCATGATTTAGTCTATATAACAATTTTGATGCTACCAGGTGAATGGTATGTTTTGTTCTCAAGACCATTACCTATAATAGCTCCCTAGTTAGGAGGGAGTGTTGATATTATGGTATTTGTGGGAGGTATTTACCTCCACGTGTAAACCTGACAAGGATAGAATACTTCGGGAAGCAAGAAGAAATCCTAATGAGTTGGCTAATAACCCTACAAGACTTGTCGACTCAAGAAGATAATTTATATTAGGTTATTAGCCTCCAAGAGAAGAATTCGACTAGAAATAATAATATATACTTAAAATATAGATACCAAGAATGAGAAGTCAACCCAGGAAGTTACCCAGAATTAGTATAAATATAGGAGGCCAACTCTTATTATGGTAGGCAGTCTCAGAATTTTAGAGCAACACTTGTGCACACTATAGTTTCCCAGTTTCTGCACAGATTTGGAGGAGAGATGTTGTTTCAGCTACTGGAGCTAGCAGTTACACTTGGAATGTCTCTTGGCTAGGGTTTGGACTATCTGATCAACTTTTGTTCATGTGCTATCCTTGGGGAAAAGTGTGCTACCCTTTGATTGGCTATCTAACCTAGGGTTTGCTTCTGGAGTGATTCTTTGTTAATGTTAAGGTGCTCAGAGGGTGGCTTCAGGCTATGGTTGGGTGACAAGGGTATTGTCAATGGTAAAACTAGCACATCCACTTATATTCTAACAGTGCGATCTTCCCACAGGGCATAAGTGAGGAGGGTGTGCCATTGACAAGGCTTATCTTCAATGAGCCTCTTGATGATCCTAACCATATTTTTGTTAGTATACTTAGCTTTCCCATTTCTTTAAGGGTAATAAGATGATGAGGTAAAATGTTTGACAACCATCTTAGCTAGAAATTGATTCATCTTAACAGAAATGAAAGTGGGACCATTGTCTGTAATAATTTCTAAAGGAATGTCAAATATGGAGAAAATATTAGTTTCAAGGAAAGAAATAACCTATTCATCTTGTGAATGTTCAAGTGGGACAATTTCAGTTCACTTTGCGAAATAATATGTGGTTGTTAAGATAAAAACCTATCATGTTGAATATGGAGGATTAATAGGACTGATAAATTACATAATCCATTTTGAAAAAGGAAAATCAGGGAGGACAGGTTGCAGAGGCATGGAAGAAACAAATTCTTTCCCATTGAATTTTTGGCACTTGTCACAAGATCTTGAAAATTTATAAGAATCTCAAAAAATTGAGGTCCAGTAATACCCTTTTCTGATGATTTCAAAATCACAAGTTTTAGTAGAAAAGTGGCCACCCGTATGAATAAGAGAATCTAAAGATCCATGGATTTCTTGTAATAGTTTTTTTTTCTTCCTCATTATTCACACATTGAAGTAATATATCATCGACATATCTCATGAATAAGAATTCTCCTAAAATAACATATCTAGAAGATTCAAGATGAAGCCTTCTCCTTTGATGAGTATCTAAGTGATTTGGAAATTTTTGATTTTGCAAGTAATACACTAGATTTTTATACCAAGGATGTTCAACTATAGGAAGGGTTTGACTATCAATGTAAAATAGTATTTAAAGAGTATTATATTGTTCATTAATTTCTTCACTTGCTTCATCATGCTGAGCCAAGTGAAGGGATAAGTCTCATCCCTTAATTGTTTTCTAAGTCATGATGGTTAAATCATTCTCTTGGATCTTCGCAAGACAATGTGAAAGCTTCCCTAAAAGATAAGTATGTGAAAGAAAAAAATTGATAGTAGGAAAAGGGACTTTTACCAGTGTGTTCTTTCCTAGGATAAAGTGGCAAAATTTCTCCACAAATTTAACAAGAGAGAAATAATTTTTTTTGATATAAGAATATTTGAATTCATCCTCTCATAATCTTTTACTCATATAAATTATTGGTTTTTCGTTATTATGGTCATCACATTGTATGAGAATAACATAAACTACTTCCTCCATGGAATTAGTGTATATAATAAAATATTTCCCAAAGTCTAGCTTCACCAAAACTGGTGCAGAACTGATTGCCTTCTTAATATTTATGAAATCATTCTCAACATATTCGCTCCAAGAAAAGGAGCCATCTTTCTTGATAATATTTTCAATTGGTTTCACCATTATAGAAAAATCAAGAACAAATCTATCAACAAATTTGATGATGCCCTTAAAGCCTTGAACCTCCTTTTTGGAAGTGGGGCTAGGAAGGTTCAAAATTGCAGTGATCCTTTCAGGATCTATGCTTATTCCTAAATTAGAAACAGTATGTCCAAGGATCTTTCCCTTGGTAAGATCGAAGATATACTTAGAAGGATTTAAACAAATGTCGAATTTTCTGCATCGCATGAGAACTTTTCTAAGATGACCAAAATGATCAAGATAAACTTGAATAATCCTACCGATCAGATCATCAAAATCTATCTTCATAGCTCTTTGGAAAGTGGCACCTATATTAGATAATCCAAAAGTCATGCGTTCATAAGAAAATGTGTCCTAGCGTGTAGTGAAATTGGTTTTGTATTTGTTAGTCCTTTTTACCTTGATCTTATTATAACCAAAAAAACCATCAAGTAAGGACATCATTTGTGACCCTACAACTTGTTGCAAAATCATTTCCATATTAGGGAGAGGAAAATTTTCTTTTACAATTGCTCTATTCAATGCATGAAAATCAATGCACAATCGAATCTGACCAGTTGTCTTCTGAATAGGAACCAAATTGGAAACCCACTCAAAATACTTAATAGGAAAAATTATCCCAACTTTCAAGATTTTTTCCAACTCCTTCCTAATAGTAGCTTTAAGTGCGGGGTTAATGGGTTGTTGTTTTTTCCTAATCGGTTGTATACCTTCCTTTATAGGAATGGCATTTTCTATAAGAGTAGGGTCAAAACCACGAATATCCTCATACTACCAAGAAAAAACATCTTGAAATTTACGAAGCAGCCTAGTGAATTTCATCTTTTCTTCATCAGTACATTGAGCACCTATTTTAACTTTTTTTGGGGAATCAGGTGCTCCAATGTTCAAGGAAATGGTTTCACCCACTTTCATTTTTGAATCCTCTTATTTATACATTTCTTTGTTTCCTACATCACTCGACGAAAATGAACCTTCTAGAGGAGTCAAGCCCTTCAGAATTTTGTTGTTTTCCATGGATATAATCTCCTTGGGATTATATGGTTAATTTTGTATCAAATCACAAATGCCTTCATCACTAGGGAATACCTGGCATGACTCTAAATTTATAGGGATTTGAGGACGATATAAATATTGAAAAGTACAATCAAGTCTTTGTGGAAGAATTTTTTGCGTAGGACAAGCTGCAAAAAAAAATAACACGTCAACCATTGAATTAAGTTCCCTTTTAACATGAGTGATGTTAAATGATAATAAGTTAGAGATAAGAATCCAAACATCTTGGGTGTAGCATTTCATCAACTTATTTCTAGGACAACTTATTTTACGTACAAGTTTCACAACAAGTTTAGAGTACCCAAAAACTATAAGGTGTCCACAACCTAAATTATAGGCATTTTCAATGCCTAACAATAATGCTTCAAATTCGGTGACGTTGTTCATGAAACCAAATTCTAACCTATATGAAAAGTTGTTAATTTTTCCTACATGTGAGTATGAGATAATGCCTACTCCATTACCTTCGTTGGAGCATGAACCATCAAAGTGCATGTGCCACATACCATCTTCCAGATCAATTTGTTCCATCATAGTGTCATCCTCAAACACAAATATGGAGTACACTCCTAAGTCCTCCTCGACATAGTTTATGTTAGGATGTGGAATAATTTATATGTACAGTGAGATTCTTCCTTACCTTAGGACTATGATTTTATTTCCATTCCAAGGAATAGATAAGTGTGTCCCATCCAGTGAAATATATCCACCTGTCAAGGATTTCCATTCTCTTCCTAAGATTATAGAATAGTTACCTATTGGCATGCCAATTACCTAGATGTTAAGGGTTGTCCTTATTTCAGGATGTGTGCACATAACCAAATTCATGTCTTTATTTCACCTATGGTCAATTGTTTTAGAATATTATATGAGAGCATGTTTCTATAATTTTTATTGGTACAAGATAAGCCTAACTCTTCCATAATAATTTTCGACATTACGCTTGGCCCTGAACTTTCATCAATTAGGCAACAATGGGCTATTTTATCCATAATTTTTACAGAAATCAAAAATGGAGGTTTTTTTGCAGGGTGTCTAAAAATATTTACCCATTCTTTCATTACAATATAATCCTCTCCTTTTTCCTCTTCAGAGAGATTGTCTATGGTCGAAGCTTTTCCTTCCATGAAATTTTTTAGATGTTTTTGTTGTTCAGGGACGACAACCATGTCCACAAGAGTAGAATAGACCTTGATATTAGCTAATTGGTTGAGAATGTTATATTTGCAGAAGGGAATAGGGGAGGGAATTCCTTGATTGTCAAGAGTTTTACTATCTTGTTCAATCGCATCTTGTGAAGATGATCTTGGGCTAAAAGTGGTATAAGGGGGATCATATTTTCCTTTTGAAGCATAGGATTTATTCCTAGTATTTATGATCACGACATCTTTTGGTTCTTCTCAATCTAGAACAAAAATGGTGGTTTCAGGCCTTTTTCCAAAGATTTTATCTTCGACACTCTTCTTTACCTCACAAGTAATTTCCTCATGATTTTCCTCAAAAAAGTTACACCAACTACGAGGTATGAGGGCTTTGGGATGAAATTTATTTTCATTGGTATTCCTAAAAGATGGTGAAGAAGAAGATGATGCCCTAGAAGTAAGTGAAAGGAAATTTCCCTTTCTCTCATATTCTATCATCCGATTATACATAACCTATACAAGTTGTAGGAGGGTAGACATGTATGTTGGTTTAATCAAGTCTCCCTTGGGAAGACCTATTCTTTCTAATTGTTCTTCATACTCTAGATAAGTATGAAGAGTGGAACCAATATTTTCAATATATTTTTCTTCAAGCCTATGTCGATAAGGAGAATGTAGAGAATTATAGTAATGCATAAAAGAATCTTGGTTCTATGGGCGAATAAGTTCTAGAATTTGATTATACAATTTGGTGAAATAAAGGTTGAAATACTTAATAATCTCACCATTCATGTACATGATGTTATTGTATTCCCATAATTTTTTACCTGGGATCTTAGACTGCCCATAAGTGGATTTGAACCAGTAAACTAACTCTTCCCAAGTGGAAAGAATCTTGGGAGGGAGATCAAAGAAATATGCCATTGCTTTCCCTTCGAGGGAGTTGACAAACAATCACATGCAAGTATTATTGTCATTATCTCCTATATTGTGATAGGCATTAGAGAATTCTACCAAGTATTCATTTGTAGTGACTGTGTTATTTCCTAAAAACCTAGGAAGATGCTCTTTAAAATTTTGTAGTGGACGAGTAGCAAGTTATAGGTTCAAGGGGGAGGATACATGCCATGGGGTAGTAGTAGTATCTTCCTAAAATTGAAAAAGTCCATACTTCTTTATGACCTTAGTAGGGTTAGTAGTTGATTGGACATGAATTTGATGGCTATACAAACTACCAATCACTAATTAAGTCGAAGGTTAAGATGATGAGGCACCTCTAGTGCCACCAGAGACACCCACTGATGCCAATTTGTAAATAATGGGTAAGGGCGAGAAAAATGAACTAGCCAAATCAGAAAAATTTATCCTCAGAGTACCTTGTTGGGTTGACAAAATAGTGTTCCTTCTTCCTATTTCAACGATAGGAGTGATTTCAAGAGACTATCCTCTTCTTCTCCCAGAGATGCAAGGATTTAAGGACATGAAAAAGAAGATGAAAACTTTACAAAAAATAAACCTACATGTGATTCCTAGGATGCCTTTTCCGGGCCTCCCAATGTTCTCGAACTTTTATGTCTTGTTCAATTACATCCCATGAGCATTCAAGCTCAACCTGGATATTAGTGGTTTCTAAGATAGTATTAAATAAATTTAAGGAAACGTTGGTTTCATCTTTAAGATCGTGCTCAATATTGGGCTTCCTTGTAATGGGTACTCTCATGAGGAAAAGAAAATAGTCAAAGAATAAAAAACAAAAACAAAAACATTCAATGATAATTATGAATACAATCAACGAGAGAGATATGGAAGATCTCCCTAGTATGGTCACCAAATACATGTTGAGGAAAAGACATGAAGTACCTTACTCAATCATTTTCGAATCTTTCATGTCTAGGACAAGATAGTTGGGAATGCCACCCTGGGTTTTATAGACTTGAAATATTATCACAATCAACAAGTATTAATTACTAGTATTCAAGTCCCTAAGGTGTAGGATAGTTGGTGACGGAGTGTGTTGTTAAGCCACTCTGTGTTGTTAAAGTCACCGGTTCGAAACCTGTGGGGAAAAAAAATCCAACCATGTTAAGGGTTGGTGTGGCTCAGGCCGGGTGTGATCCCTGGGTGATTTTAATGGCCTAGATAACCTTGAGTCGCGGTTTCTCAAGCCACAGGTTAATCGCGTAGCCAACAGGTCCCGCACAAATTAACAAACAAAAAAAAAATTACTAGTATTCAGGTTGATCTATTAATGAAAAGAATGTTGCAATATAAAATAAAATTCATAATTTTTTTTGTAATATACACATATTTTATGATAAAGGAAACAGGGATATAAAAAAGAAAAAAGTAACCAAGTCATAAATACACATATATGAGACATAATAGAAATCTGATCTTATTTCATTTGGACATATCAAAAGTGATTTCTCTTTACAAAACCTTTGCGAGGGAATGAAGAAAAGTATGATTTAGATATCATCGATGAACACCATACATAAAGACTCCAACAGTATAGTAGAACTGAAATTTATAATATGGATCATCTTGCCACAAACTCCTGCCATTTTGACTCTACAAGATATCCTTTATTAGATATATTTTTTTGGATTAACTGCATAAAGTAATTCATTAATCTATGATGAATATCCATGAGTATTAGTCGCAACTGAGAAATAATTCTCATGATTGAATAGTCCACTTAGCACTCTTTGCATCAAGTGATTTTCACAGGGGTGAAGAAGTGGGATTGAAACCAACGAAATTAATTGCATAGCGTCAATCATCACTTTCAGGGCTTGCACCTTGTAACTAGGACTTCCTGGGTGGTCACCCATCCTAAGACACCTCTGGCTCAAGCATGCTTAACTGTGGAGTTTTCCCCAAAGTTAAGCGCACTTGAGCTAGACGTGTCTTGGGGTGGGTGACCACCCGGGAAGTCTTGGTTACCGGGTGCAATCTCCATAAGTGATGATTGATGCTATGCGATTAATTTTGTTGGTTTCAATCCCACTTCTTCAACCCTATGAGAATCACTCGATGTAATGAGTGCTAAGTGGACAATTAAATCGTGATAATTATTGGTCAGTTGCAACTAATACTCATCGATATGCATCATAAATTAATGACTTACTTTATGCAGTTAATCCCAAAAATGATATCTAATACGTTGCACCGCAGAAGCACCTCTATGCTTAAGATATCCTTTATCATCCATGGAACGTAATCCACAAACATACAAGAATACATAGCCTATCAAGGATGGATCAACACCTCTAAAGCAAGCATCTGAGAAGTTTGGTTCAGTCTTGAACCTTACTATCTACAATAAGACCCTACTGTCAAAATGAGAATTAGGCTTTGAATAAACTCAAAAATGAATGAAAATTGAAACTATCTCATGCAGCCAAAGAGAAAACCTTAGTCTTGATTTCTCCTTCTATTCTTCACTTGTCTCTTCTTCTCATTCATATTTTATTCTTTCCAAATAAGTTGAAGTAGTTCAACTACTTTTTTTATATAATTTTATTTAACTTAACTAATTAGTTTAGGAGAAATAAATAATACGAATATAGTTAAAGGTATTTAATTAATAATAACTAGGTAGGTGGGACCCCTTCTGACTCTCATCATTTCCCTTTTTCAAATCTTAAAATATAACACAAAAATGATAATCATTTTGACTATATGCCACCCTTGTATCTCCCTTAAATATCTTTCAAATATTTAAATATAAGAAATAATTTATATCATATCCAAAAAATACATAAATATCCACATCATCCACGTTATCCAAAAAATACCAAAACAAAGCTTGATGTCCAATAATACTGAAAACCACTAAGCACTATCTTCATCAACTAAAATCATAAAAACACAATCTAAAAACCATATTTTCCACTTTTTGAGGCAATTTTTCTTTCCTCATTGTTGATTCCCTTAGATTTCTCGGAAGAATCCCATGGTTGATTAGACCCTTGAGGCTTTATCTCGTTGATCACATGGGAACAATCATCCTTCAAATGCATGTTGGAAGAGGCATATTTCGAGGAATCATCAGAGGGAGAAGAAGGGGAGGCAACTACATTTCCTTTATCTTGCACATATTGGGCAGTATCAGTTTTTAGTATCCTACTAGCATGTGAAGATTGAAATGGAGAAAGAATAAGGGCATTATAGACATTGGGATTGATAGGTGGTGGAAAAGGAAATGACATAGTGGGATAACCATGATGGTGAGAGGCTGGCTGGTTGACGATCTCTTTCCATCCATCATTTGTGGGGAATCCCAGCTGCAAGGACACATGTGGAGGAACATGAATGTTGGGTATGTTCTGAAGAAGTTGGATAGGAGGTATTTTTGGTCAACGATGCACTATTCCATGAACAATCCAATTAAAGAACCTATATTGGAATAGTTGGTTCAATTATTGAGGATCAATGTCAAAAAGGATAGAAAATCTAGACCTTCTATGGCCTCGGGTCCAATTTCCCCTGCCTCTATTATTTCTTCCATTGTTGTCCCTACTAAAAAATATCATCCTGTAGTAGAAGTTCATTAGCAATGAAGCTCTTAATAAACCATACATGACACTCTGCTTACATGAATAAAAAATTGGCTCAAAAATTGACATGCGATACATGCAAATTCATCCATAACAAACCATTCATTAATTTCCAAGTGAACAGGGGGTGATAGGGTTCATGGAAAATATGTAGGGAGTGTAATTAGAAAAAAGTGGTATAATGTTAGGGTATTAGTACATGAATATTTTTCAACAATTAATCAAACAATTTACTGTGTAATAAAATATCAAAATAACTATCACCAACCCTTGTTGTGTTATCCCTTTATCACTTTTACACAAACTTTTCCTTTTAAATTTATTTCATAGAACAAGGATGCAATAAGTGAAATCAATATTATGAAGGGAATTTAATTAGAGAAAACTAATAAAATTAGAGGGAATCAATATGGATAATGTTCAATTGAAAATAAATCAAAACATGCAATCAAAACATATTTTTTTCCAGACCTTCAAAGTTTTAATTGTTAGAAAGTAATATATGTGCTCATTTAACCATAGAAAATATAACAATATTGTCACCCAACCATAGGCCAATATAAATTCTAAGCCTAAACTATTAATATAGATTGTAGCAGCTGTCAGCTGTAGCTGCTCCCCAGACTTGCGCACTTGCCCAGTTTCTGCACTGTGCACTTCTTCCTAGTTGAAATTTTGAATTGTGTACAAAATGAGGTCTGGATACTTGTATTTCTATTTTTCTCTTGAGCTGTCTGGATTGAATTCACATTCTAGAGGCTAAATACTTAATATTAAATATTTCCTTGTGCTCACTTGTCTTCTAGGGTTTCTTCTTACTTCTAGAAATATTCTATTCTCGTCAAGATTACACATGGAGGTAAACACCTCCCATGGATACCATAATATAAACACTCCCTCTTAGCTAGGAAAGTATTGAAGGCAATGGTATTGAACAAAAACATACCATTCAACCAGTATGATCATCATAGTTGTACATGTTATGTCATGATTAGATCACGAGAACCATTATCACTATCATTTGATAGTATCAATTGCATCATCTCTAGAAGAAATACTCCATTTGATTAATCAGGCATGATGTCAAATAAGTCACTCACTCCACAGAGTGATACAAGGACCATTCTTCTAATCCAAACATATGTCCTGGAAGAATGATTGTCTCAATAGAGCTAAAAGATATGCTATGGACTATAGAGACCATTACTATAGGAATTTCAATATAGGATTATTTTCTAATCAAGTCATAGAGATCTGTCTCAACCTATATGCCTTAGAAAATATAAATAGAACTGATAGTCTACATGGTAATCAAAAAAATGTCATTCAATAGAACACAACTGTGTCTATCCATAGTAGTACACAACTACATTCCAGTGGTACGCTACCACACCAAGTAGAATGTAGCTACTTAATCCATGACACATGGTCACAACCAGTGGAACACATCCACCACATTAGCACAGATCTATTGTTCAGAGACATACAGTCTCCACAGAAATTATATCATTTGATATCAACTTGCACATGAAAACAATATCATGATATAAACAGAGTCATCTAGTCCATTCTTCTACTCAGATCTGTGCTATCTGGAAGAGCATATTCCCTTAGAAGGTAAAACATCATTCATGAGCTATTGGACTATTATTCTCAAACCTAGAAGAGTAACTATCCTAATTTCTGAGCTTGGACCATTCATCTATCTAGGCCATTCTTTCAGCAATAAACAAAGTGAAACCTAGAGAGAATGAGTCTTCCCTAGAGAATGTCTGTCCCTTATTGTTGAACCTAGACCATTTGCCTATCTGTTCCATTCCTTCGATGCTAAGAAAAGTGAAACCTGGAGAGAATGAATCTACCCTAGGGAATGACTGTATAGACCATTTCCTAAGGAAATGACTGTCCTACACCAACCTCCAAAATTGACCATTCTTTGAATATGATCACAACTCTGAGCTTCGAAAGAATGACTATCCAGGGAGGAAAAATAGTCTTTTTGACCACTACTGAGAGTGACTGCAAACAAGAGAGACTGTCCTAGACCATTCCCCACACTAGCCATACGGGGAATTTTTTTTTATGCTACATCAACAATCCATCAAACTATTTTCATTATGAAAATGATCACCTGATTTGGCCCATTTTACAAAATGGAAAATGCCTCTCCATCATAAATCTCAAACCATTTTCCAAACTGCAAAGGAACTTCTCATCCTGGACCATTTTTTGAACTTGAAAATGACTTTCTATAAATCAATAGAACATCAGTTTTCCCTCCCAACCTGGGAGTCATCTCTTCCCTTTTCATAAGGAATTCATCTCCATAAGATTCATCTTGTTTCTTGAGTATGAAAAATCTTTCATCTTGGATAGAGGCTTTACCAAAATTTCTTCTATCTACTCATCTATGGAGATAAATATTGGAGAATCACTTCTCTTTTTAGGACTTCATAATAGAGAATGTAATGCTCAATTTTAATTTTCTTCAATCTTTCTAGAACACCGGTTTTCTCTGAAGGCTTCATATAGCTCTGATCATTATAGTATATCATAGTTGGATTCAACTCTCTTTTTTCCTGTTATCTCATAACATCGTGGCAAGGCTCAAACTGGAACATATCCAAGTGGTACTTATTTTCTCATCATGAGAGTTTGTCATGGATTAGAAAAACATCATCTTGGAATTTTGAGTAACCATTCTGATAAAATATCTCTATTATATAATGTTTTCACCATGCTTATGCTATGCATTGGAGGCTCCACACCAAGTTGTTTGAATCCATACAAGATACTCTTCCATCTTCATACAAGAGTGTTTTTCTGGTATACCTCAAAACCTTGAGGTTGCTCTACATATGCTTCTTGTTCAATTACTCTATTGAGGAGAACATTCCTTACATTCATCTGATGTAAACTCCAACCCATGGGTATTTCACAAGATATAATGTCTTAGGTAGAGGTATGTATGGAAAAATATATCATCGTAATCCTCTCCCTCCATCTAGGAGAGCCTTCAGTTTTGGATCTCGCAATGCTTTCATTCATAAGTTTTCCATACATTGTTCTTCATCAAAAATTTCATTTCTTCTACTTGATTGCTTCTAGAGAGTTGAGATCAAGCTGGTAGTCTTGTGATTCTCAATATAATGGCTATTTGTTTTTCCTTTTCTTTCTCTCTTGGAATCTTCATGTTCTTCTTCATGTTTCTGTTTAGATCTTGGGTCCATGGAGTTTTCTATAGATTCCATTCCTTGAAGATTTCTACTTCTTCCTTTCATCATAAAATCATGGATGTGGATGGAAAACCATGGATACTTTAAGGTTTCTTTTTGAAGAAGACTTATTCTAAAGTCAAATTGAACACGTGCTTCTTTTATGGCTGCTACCATCAATGGGAACTTGGATAGATACTTCATAATCATTGATGGATCATATTATTTAGGATTATATCCCTCCTAGTCCTTGCTTCATGAATGAATGCATGCTGTTCTTTTTGAATTATATAATTAGCTCCCTCCAACTAAGAAACTCCATGCTTCTGTCTGCATCCTTATTGCCTTCTACAAAGTGTCACAAGTATTTTTCTAATTTCCTCTTGATTACTAACTTCTTTCTATTTTTACATCTTCTAGGTTTCTTCAAGTTTGATTATGATTTAACATTATCTTGCAGCTATTACTTATGTTAATAACTTCCACATGAATTGTTACCAAGGATTGTCGATGTACTTCATCATTTCATGTGTATTGCTTGACTTGTAGTCATCGTGATAGAAATCCTTATCTTCTTATTCTTCCATGGCTATTGTTTATCTTTGAACATCTTATATTCTAAGAAATAGATATGGAAGATATGTACAGAAAATATGTAAACATGGTAGGTACATGAGTTATGAAGAATATTGTTACCTTATCTTAGAAGAAGAAGTCTATTTTATCCTTCATGGCCTTCTTTGAGGGTTCCCTTTCTTCGACAACTGA
>ML833010.1:32856-52045 GCA_009831015.1 Picea engelmannii
TGATAGGCTTACCAAGTACACACACTTTTGTGCTCTCTCTGATCCCTTCAAAGCTAATATGGTTGCCACTGCATTTGTGGAGGCAGTTCAAAATCTACATGGCATCCCAAAGATTATTGTAAGTGATAGAGATCCCATCTTCAATGGACATTTTTGCACATAATTATTTTCTTGTTTGGGTACTCAATTAGCTCATAGATCATCCTATCATCTTCAATCTGATGGAAAAACCGAGATAGTGAACAAATGTATGGAAGGATACCTTCGTTTCTTTGTCTCTGATAAAAAAACACAATGGTTCAAATGGTTACCCTTGGAAGAATGGTGGTATAACACTTCCTTTCATACTGCAACAAAAATGACACCATTTATGGCACTCTATGGATACCACCCTCCTTTGATCACTTCTTCTCTAACATAAAAATCTAAGGTTGAAGTAGTGGAAGATCACATCGAGCATCAACAACAATTTCTCCAAATCTTAAAGGACAACTTGACCGTGGCACAAAATCACATGAAACAACAAGCAGATCAACGTCATAGTGAAAGAAGTTTTGAAGTAGGGGATTGGGTGTTTTTAAGACTACAACCATACAAACAGATGTCCCTCAAGCAAGCCAAGAAGGATAATAAATTATCACCAAAGTACTATGGCCCTTATAAGGTGTTAGAAAAGATTGGTACTATGGCATACAAATTGGAGTTGCCTACATCTTCATGAGTACATCCAATTTTCCATGTTTCATGCTTAAAGAAGGTTATAGGTGACAATATCCTAGTTCAAACTATATTTCTATAACTTGACAAGGAAGGAAAAATCATATTGGAGCCTAAATCCATCACTAACACAAGAATTCATCAGTTGAGGAATAGATCCATTTCAGATTATATCATTAAATGGAGGAAACTACCAGCTGGAGATTCCACTTAGGAAGATGAGTCTTTTATATAGAAGGTTCCAGAGTTACTCAAGAATTATAGACAACACTTGTCTCAAGGGGAGGGGCATGATAAGCCCTAATATTAGCTCATTACCCCTTAATTAGGGAATATTACATTAGTAATGTTATTTTATCTATGTCATCTTTATTCCATTAGTTCTAATTATACCTCCTAGTCTTCTATATATACCAAGGAGACATTTTCATTTGGAATCATCTTGTACTTGAACATTTATGTGGGGTAAAAGGAGGTTTCCCCCTCGAAGAGGCTTATTATATGAAATTATCTCTTCTTCAAGATGTTGGGTACTTATTCTGAGGTTTTTCTATGCTATATTTATATTTGGTTCTTAACATAGGGTAACACCATATATTAATCCTTATGGGAGGACAAAAATCCTCAAGCAATTATTGCTTATACAATCACAATATTCTTCACTATATTTCATTACATTGCTTACACTTCTTTATATAGCTTTCTCTATCTCATAGGAACCTTCTAGAGAGCCTTCTTATATTTATTACATTTAACTACAATAGCGGGCCTTTATTAATATAGTGGACCTAGTCTACCTTACATTGAATGACCACATTCCCATATATTAAATTAATTTCACTAATAATACATAACCACATTTCCATTGGGTACCTCTCTAGGTACCCCATATTACCTCCCTAGGTATACTACACTCCATCCCCCTTCACATGTTTCATCCTCAAAACATGAGAAGAAACCATGCAATATGACTGACTAAGCAATGTAGCCAACTAGTACCAAGTACGGCCAACCATCCATCCCAATGGAAGTCGAGCATGATGTCTATATGTTTCTTTCCCACCCTGATCTTTCTCTACATCATGTCAGGGTTGCCATGGGATTGTTTTTGTAGCCTGAGCTCTTCCCGCAGTGTTGGTAGTCCTCCATGCACCTCTTGATCGGTTTCCTTTCTGGTGCCCTGCTAGTGCATAAATGTGTCGATGCACACACCCTTTCCTTGATGATTGTTGTGTCTCTATATGATGTGGATGGCGATATACAACAACTGTAGGTATCTATTCTATTTTCTTCAAATCCACAACACTTTGTCCCTTTGATTCAATGACCTCCTTATCTTCTTGATTATGTACTTCTTATAGTTTTGCTTCATCTCCTTCTGTAGACTCTACCTATGATTCAACTTTAGACTCGATGAGAACTTCTTTTCTAGATTCCATGGGCCCATATTTCTTACTAAGAGACACATCCTGCAATGTGATTTTCTTTTTCTTGTACCACAACTTCAAAAACTTCTTCTGCACATTAATATTAATGGGACCCACTAATTCTATCCAAGGATATTCCAAAACAATATCCAGTTCATCCATATCCATAGCATAAAAATCTGAATGTAACACATATTTATCCATGGTAATCTTCAAATATTTAAAAATTTGAACATTTTCACCCTCAACCTATGTGCTTTGAATATTCTTTACTCGAACTTGCAATCTATTAACCACCCGAACATTGATAAAATCATGCATGCAACTAGGGTTAATAGAAACAATCACACTTTCTTTATGAATACAACCATGAACTTGTAATATATATTTGTCACATGAAAATAAACTCTTGGTGATTTATTTATCTTTAATATTTATATGAGACTACTTGTCTAAAATCAAATTTTCAACTGCTTCCTCAGAAAATGACATCCACTCATAATGGTCAAATTATTTCCACCATATGAGAGCATTACCTTGGAAACCCCAGTCTACAAAAGATGTCCACTTCCCTTTCCATAATGACTTGTGAGATTGTATAAATTCTTCAATACTAGGGTCATCATCTCTTCCAGTAAAATATATAATTCTTGGAATAAATCTTCAATAAAAACTAGAGTGTAGAAATAACTTATGCCGAAAAATCACGGCTTTTTTCTGAAAAACCCTGAAAATATGTTGAATCTAAAATGATGAATAACTTTACTTCCTGGACTCCGTTTCGGCTGATTGTTTTTTTGAAATTGGGTATTTTTCCATGAGGAATTCAAGTACCCAATTTGTTTTTTCAAATTCAGCTCGTAAATCTTCATATTTGAACTTGAAGTGCATCGCCCTCTTTTTCTTCCGTAAAAAATTTCTGCAAAAAGAACAAAAAACTTATTCCCTTATTTGGACAAGAAAAGTGCTCTAATACCAATTGTTAAGAACCTGAATAGATCTGCAAATATAAAAAAATGTTGAATTTAAAATTCTCATAACTTTACTTCCCGGACTCCGTTTCGATTAATTTTTTTTTGAAATTGGGTATTTTTCTGAGAGGAATTCAAGTACCCAATTTTTTTTTTCAAATTCATCTTGTAAAGATTCATATTTGAACATAAAGTGCACCGCCCTGTTTTTATTCCCTAAAAAATTTCTGCAAAAAGAGCAAAAAATGTCTTCTCTTCTTTGGCCACGGAAAGTGCTCTGATACCAATTGTTAAGAACCTGAATAGATCTTACACTTACTTGTTACAATGAAAATATTGTTCACTATCATTCATTACATTGCTTACACTTCTTTATATATCTCTCTCTATCTCCTAGAAACCTTCTAGAGAGCCTTCTCACATTTATTACATTTAACTACCATAGTGGGCCTTTATTAATATAGTGGACCTAGTCCACCTTACATTGAATGACCACATTCTCATATATTAAATGAATTTCACTAATAATGCATAACCACCTTCCCATTGGCTACCTCCCTAGGTACTCCATATTACCTCCCTAGGTATACTACACATTCTAGACACTAAATACTTAATATTAAATATTTCCTTGAGCCGACTTGTCTTCTAGGTTTAAGTTTAATGCTTTAGGGTTTCTTCTTGCTTCCCAAAATATTCTATTATTTTCAGTTTTACACGTGGAGGTAAATAACTCATGCAATTACCATAATATCAACATTAATAGTGTTCCCTTTTCATAAAAATAATTCAAGATGGTACTTTCATGAAAACATTGTTTGTTGGACTCCAAATTATTTTATAAAATAATCTATATGCCTAGAATTATTTAATCACAACATCAATTATATCCACATAATTATTATATGAGTCATAATGAACAACATTGCAATATCTATAAGAAACCATAATATCCTTTGAGTCATGACCATAACATTAAGTCCAATGTTTCATCCCTTAAAACAAATAGGAACATGCACAATGTTTACAACAATTCATATGCATTATTTATTTAAACATTTTCCAGCACAATCAATCTATACATTATAACTCTTATTCAAGCCTAAAATGTTTTTCACACATGTGTCACTTTTAAATAATCAACATAACGATTGAACCCAAAAAAATTAACACCTTGATCAAAAGATTCAAATAAATAAGTGGGTACATATCTCTTCCAGAATTACCAAACAAAGTACCCAACAAAATCATGCCCAAGTAACCGAGCATGTACAATTCTCCCATCAACCATCGAATTGGAGTAAATACAATATGAATGTAATATTTATGGTTTAATACAACAAGTGGAAGGTACGATCGATGGTTTGACTAGAGCATTTGGTATTTGAATAGCGCAAACAACTCATTCTATAGGTGATCTATCATAAATTACCATACAACAATAACATGTAACACTACCCTCGGCTATGTGGGTCTCCAGAACAACATACTGCAACCTCCAATAGACAAGACAAATATAGCCAACCCCTTTAACAATAGTGAAAATGACCGAGCAAATATAAACCTGTGCTCGACCAAAAAGAATGAATAACTCTTTCATCAAATTCTGAGTGGCGTTATCTTCATATTGTGAAATGTTTTTCATGCCATTGTGTCAGTGAGGTCATAACAAGGTACCTAACAACTTATGGTTTTCTCCATATAAGGAAATAAATACTTTAATCCTTCATCAATTCACACTGAAACCCACAGGGTCGAAAAACAGAATGTGTACAGTAGCCACAGAGACTAGTAATATCGAGATAAGGGTGGGGCATTTTCAAGGCTGAGAGATTTGGAAAACTATGATAACCAATTTCAATAGAGAGGCCAACCCGAATACAAAGCCATGGAAAAGAAGGCTCAAATGCAATTTTTATTCAACAATTCAATGAAAAGGATTACACACAACAAGAAGACCGCAACATTTCTTTTTTAAATGCCAACAGTCCAAAAGAACCACCATGAGAAACCAAGGATGAAAACACCAATAAACAGTTCAAAATATCATAATAGTTTGAGAGTTACACAGACCACGAGAAACCAGAGCCAAAATTTGATTCAAAGGGAAGAGTAACTATCATGGATGGAAAAGTAAGAAAACTCATACCTGGAAAATCCTACGTGAGGAAAAAAACAAGACTGTATATCTCCTTCATGACGGAGAAAAGCGGAGCAACAAAAACTATCAAAGCCAAAACAATGAAAGAATGACTAGGGTAACGGGATCGAGGGGAGTTTGAGTGACGTGCAGTAAATGCATGTTGCTCCTTCCTTCCAATCTTCATTGAATTTTTATTATGAGCCAAGCCCAGTCACCATAGCACTAAAATCCAATTATTAATTAACCAGAACCTAAAATTTCCATATCATTTATTGAAGGTGCACCACCCCTTGGCAATATAAAACTTCTTCAAATTTCAACTTGCTAGAAACACAAATCAATATGAAACTCAAACAATGTGCTTTACCATAGTAGCAATGGTCAAGAGCACCCAAAATATTGTCATAAAAATACACAACATTAGAACCTGAGTATAATTATTTTATCCGAAAGGGAAACATTATTATATTCTATGAGGGATCATCAAATACATTTAGTGCCATGTTTTAATCATCCAACCAACACATATCACCATAACATTTTAAACCATAATCTAGAACAAATGAAATGTAGAAGACTGTGTTGATTCCATCTCATAAGCCGAGAAAATATAAGCGTTGATTATCCACCATAGTGCCATAACTTTACAAGGGGGTCCCACCTACTAGTTTGTTATTAATATAGATAAATAATAAAGCTTAGAAAACATTTGCGAGCATAGAATTCATCGTTTCATTTTTAAGTGTCAACACTCATCATATTTTGTCAAGAATTCCTCTAAGTTGTTCAACCCATGAAAACATGGAGGTTTTCTTATTTTTGTATGAACCCACCTTACTGTGAAGTCTATTCTCTCCTTCATGTAATTGACATTTCCAATTCTCCAAACCAATGTCTAAGTCAGAAGCATATGATGTAATGATTCTCTAGCTAAGTACCCCATCTACAGTTGGGTTGACATAGTCTTCTTCTCGCGCAGTGGTTTTTTACAACTGGTTGATTTATTCTATATACAAACAAGTCACTTATACAAACCTTTCTCCTTCTAAAGGATCCAATGGTGCAATGACTCTACATTCACCTGATTCAAACTCATTTTCCTTGTATTTAGGTTTATTATATCTTGGTTATCAAATTCCCAATCCAATCCAAGTAATGCTAGGTAAGGTGTTGTGTCATCCACTATCTCTATCACTTCAAAATTTTCCATAGTTCACACTTCATCCAAATCTACTGTCACACCTTTAAGCCTTCCAATTGGTAACACTATGTGTTTATATTCTAGTTTCAACTGGATAGGTGAATAGCCTAATGTGGGTTCTCCCATACACTACCATGTAATTTTAGGAAAGACAGTTACTTCAAAGCCTAAATCTAGTATAATATCTCCCAGGTTGAAATCCCCAATGCTGGCATTTAATTTGAATTATCCACTTGTCCTTCTTCTTGTATGGAGATGATTGATTGTTTTATACTCTAAATTCCCTTCTACCTCTCTGTTGCATATTTCTACAAGATTTTGTAAGACCTTAAAAAATGATGGATCATTCAATAACTTAACACATGATTGAAGAAATTTTTTTATGGTACTTACTTTCTATAAATGTTTTCCTTTATTGGTATGGTCCATTAAATATGACATCTTGTACATTGGTGGGACCTGAGTTTGCTTCACAACTAATGTAGATGTAGCATTCTACTTGAGAACCTCATGTCTAGCCTCCTTAAATGTTTCCTTTTCTTCCCACACATCAAACTACTTTTGTGGCTCATTATTATTCTTGACCCATTGGTGTTGATATAGATCTTGTTTTTCTACATCAACTCCTATCTTGGATCCTTCTCGAGTGACTATATTTATGTTTCTCCCATCATCCCTGGATTCTGAAGAAATCCACTCGACATTCTGGATGTTCTGGATCCTTTTTTATAGGATCTTTCCCAAGAGTGTTGGGCAGTCTTTTGTGTCATGGCCTTCTGCACGATAGTACATACATGTCATCGATGGAAGTGGAAAATCACTTAAATAATTTCTTATGTGTTTTCAGTTGTGGCACACTATTAGTCCTCTCCCTCGTCCTCCACCTTTGTATCCATCTCAATCTCCTCGTGGTGCATTGTATTGGGGTACCTAGTTATACTGCACGAGATTTTATTATGGTTGCGCTTTGTTGTATTGTGGTTACGCATTGTTATATGGTGGTTGTACCTAGATGAACTAAGGTGCATATTTCCATGTCATCATTTCTCCTTTCATCTTGTAAGTGTCTGAAATTCTTTCTCTCATCAATTCTAGTGTTCTACAATCCTTATAATCATGTCCCACTGATTTGAAAAAATTGCAATATGAAAATTTTGGTATTATATTATACTTTTGCATCATTGTACAATGATATGGATCATTCCCATGCCTCTTAAAAATATCACACCATGCTCCTCCTATTAGCAAGGGGTTCAACACCCATGTTTCCAAGTACTACGCAAAAGTTGGACATTCGTTCTTATGGTGTCCGTTTGTCTTGCATAGCGTACACCAAACAAATTCTCTTTTCTCTTTTCCATTATTCTAGTTATATTGAAATGTGAGATTATTTAAATCATCCTTCAACTCCTCTATTGTTGGATTTGTCTACTGATACTGTTTTTCTTCTAGATGTAGGGTTGCATGTAGATCCTCTGCCTGAGTTTGGAACTTGTTTTGTCTCAAAGGTACTTCAAGTGTGGTAAGAGTGAGTTCACAAATGAGTGCCTATGTTTCATGTCAATAATTTCATATTTCAACTTTCCTTTCAAACATTTGAACCTCTGGTCAATCTCCCAAATAGACTCACCTAGTTTCTACCTAATTTCAATCATTTCATTCATGTACTGGTCTTTTGAGCTTGGCTTCTAAATTTCATGTACCAATAGTTTTTTCACATCTATGATATTATTTGGTACTCCCTGTGGACTCTTTACATATAGGTTCACGTATCAGTCTAGCGTGCACTCTCGTAGTGTGATAGCTAACTGCACGAGATTTGTATCCTCATATGTGATCTTATTTTCTTGCCAGATATTTTCACAGATGAATAAATAATTTTCAAGGTCCTCTGATGCCTCTTCCTGGAATTCTGGTAATCTGATCATGGGGTCATGTTTTCGAATTTTGAACTGTGTTGAAATACTTCCTCCACACGATGTGGATATTTGACTGCTACTTCCTAAACTTTCTCCCCCAATTGATTTTGTTGAATTGGATCCTTTTCTTATTTCTCTTCTTTCACTAAAATTTGGTTGTCTAAATGCTGGTGTTATTTTCGATGTATTAGTCACAGATGGGGTTGTAGGTTCCACACTGATGGTGATTTGAATTGGAATTCTTTCTTATGTTCCTGACCCTTCCTTTCATATGTTTCATGGAAAATTTATTCAATCTTCTGCACATCCCGAAGATCCTCTACCTCTTCTTCATCGTTTTCCAAGCCCTCTCTATCAGCTATGGAAATATTCTTGTTATTCATTTTATATTAGTAATGTATTATGGTGTGTGTCTTTCTATCCTTTTCCATAATATGATTTATCTAGTCCTCTTCCATCATGATTGATTCCATGGAATCCTTCTTCTTTTCCGTATCCATCAACCTCATGTCAGTGCTTCCCCCCCTTCCCCCACGCACATAGATAAGTTTGGTTATCTGATTCCATGGTCATAACATTGTTGTCATACAATAAAATCTTGATTAAAGAATACAATGATGCGATGTACCTACCTATGTGCCCCTTTATAAAATCATGCTCTTCCTTAGTGTATGAATTTTCAGTATCTACTATAAATATGACAATAAACCTTTCACAATACTCTCTAACCAAAAATATAATACATGCATGAATTTTTATTAACTTGTTGTAACTATGTGATCTCCGCACGATTCCACTCTAGTTGTCAGATTTGATTCATTGGGTGGTTTTCCTTTAACCTCAATAACCAATCCTGCAACAAATGCAGGAAATCACATAAAAATACCTCATGCAAGTCGCTAAACATGTATTTGTTGATATATTTGCATGATTATAACTTAGGGTTTATGTTGTCCTTCTACACAAACTCGAGCTCCTTTGTTCTCCACTATATTTAAATATCTGTATTAATTGGATTCCATGGAATAAACATTCCCTTATATACTTTCATCTTCCATGCTTTTCTTCCATGGATCTTGTCCACTCAATCCCATGTAGTTTTAACTAGCAATGGAACCATTTTTTGGTTACTTCTTGAGTTGACCTAGGTTCTGATCTCAAACAGGTTTATGAAAAAACCCTCAAAACCATCATCCCTCCTCACAAACTAGAATGAAAAGATATGCACAGAGTGCATAGCGTAGTCTCACCTGAGGTAGATTTTATGGGGGACTACAATACTCAGATGATTTCATTCTATGAATGAGTGTGGATTCTGGTTAGCTTCTTTTCATTATGCATTATCCTTATTAATGATGCATCTACTTCTACAATTCATTGAACTTTAAACCTATGCATGCATCTTGATATAACTACTTTAACCTTTCAATCCTGAGATAGTGATTAACAAAAAAGTAAATCATTGTTTAACAATCACATAGAACACAAGGTTTATTGTGTTTCACCCCCTCCTAGGGCTACACCACAAAGATCTAGATTTTCTACTCTTTTATTTATTCTTCTGCAAAATATTGCATTGTGCACAATAAATATTTGGTATTACAATCAAAATGAGGGTAAGTACCCTCGAGGAGGCTGAGTACATCACACCATTCTCATCAACCTGTGAACTAACCCTTGAAACCTAGCTTATCTCACTCTACCACAAAAAATATTACAATCAATCGCTTCCCAACCAACTAACTCTTAATAATCAACTGACCACACCCAACCTAGACCTCCTAGGTCCTTATTTATACTACTCTATAGGATTATAGCTATTAACATATTTGTCAAAACCCCTAACCCTATCATGGTTAAACATGTTTTCATGTGCATCGTGTTTCTTTTCCTTCTACATGTTGTTTTTCCTTCTTCTTTTTCATGCTTCTTTAGTAACACCTATTGCGCGTGCTCCAAAATTAGGTCTTTCTATCCAAAATTGATCTTGTTCCCCAAATCGATCTTTATCCCAAAAATATTCCTGCGCCCAACATTCATATAACTTCTCACAACTCTAGTTGCATGTGCAATATCAAGTCTTGTGGACTCCATCACATACATCAAGCTGCAAAGTATTGATTAATAAGGGACCATGGACATGTAATCTATCTTCTCCTATGGATTGGGACACATTTCCTTGGTTAATTTGAAATGGTTGGCCAATGGTGTACTAACTGTTTTTTCATTCTGCATTCTAAACCTCTTCAACAACTTCTCTATGTACTCACTCTGAGACAATGTCAATTTGCAATTTTTACTCTCTCTTGTTATTCTCATACCAAGATATTTTTTTACAGAACGCAAATCCTTCATCACAAATTAATTAGATAATTTATTCTTGAGCACATTTATATCTTTCTTGTTATACCCTGCAACAAGCATGTCATCTACATACAATATAAATATAATATATCTTCCATTTTCTAGCCTCTTAAAATAAACACAGTGATCAAAATGACATCTACTATAACGTTGTTCTATCATAAACCTGTTAAACTTCAAATACCACTTCCTTGGAGCTTTCTTTAGGCCATACAATCTCTTCTTCAACTTTCATACCAAATTATTCTTCCCTTTGACATCATGCCCTTGTGGATTGTGTGTATAAATATCTTCATCCAAATCCCCATGGAGAAAAGTTTTTTTTTACATATAATTATTCAAGATGCAAATATTTTACTACCAAAAGACTTAAAAGGTTCCCAATTGAAGTCATTTTGGCAATAGGAGAAAATATTTCATAAAAATATGTATCTTTCTTTTGTGCAAATACCTTAAAAACAAGTATGGCCCTATACCACTGTTTTCTTCCATCTTCTTCCTTCAACCTATAAACCCATTTATTTTTCAATGTTATTTTTCCTACAGGAAATTGAACCAAGTCACAATTCAGGTTACTTACTAAGGAATTCATTCCTCTTTCATGCCTTTCTCCCACTTGTTTTTAGTGTCTACCTACATTACATCTTCATAACTTTCTAGTTCACTAGAATTAGTTAATAATTTATAAGACAATGAAGGAGAGTATAGTTTAGAGGGTATACTTGACCAATTATATCTTCTAACAACACTTGCAAGAGTTTGAGGTACATGTTACTCATGTTGTTGTACATTTTGATTTTACAGTATCTTTGGAGTTTCTTTTCCAGTGATCTCATCAAGCATTGTGTATTCTTCTTTTTCTTTTTCTTGTTTCTTTCCATGCAACCGATCTTTGAACATGACCTTATCATTGAATATGATATCTCTACTACTGGCGATTTTGTGATTTTTATAATCTTATAAGAGATAACCAAAATCATTAACATTGTATCCAATAAAGACAAATTTCTTGGATTTTTCTTCAATTTTTCTTCTATTTTCTTTATCAATATGGACAAATACTTCATAACTAAAAGTATTCATAAATGAATAGTTTACCTTTTTACCTATCCATGCCTCTTGTTGGTCCTAAGTTATGCACCTGACTTCTAAAGGGAAGAGCTAGGCCACATCAAATTTTGAGTGGTTAGTTTTTATTTTTGATAAGTTGGCTTTGTTGGTCAGCTAAAAGATAGCTTTTTGAAGATGAAAATCTAGTGGGACTTGCCAAAAAATATGAATGTAGGTTCTCCTTAGCTAATCATATGAACTTTAATGAATAGTTGGGGA
This sequence comes from Picea engelmannii, assembly GCA_009831015.1. Lineage (NCBI taxonomy): Eukaryota > Viridiplantae > Streptophyta > Pinopsida > Pinales > Pinaceae > Picea > Picea engelmannii. Next base: position 44,928 of record ML833010.1, read on the forward strand.
TATGGAAATACAAAGAAAGGAAACAACAACAATAAATACAATGAATTACTTGTTGTGTGAGAATTAAGACTTAAAATGAAATTTTATGACCTAGACAAATATGCAGATACAAATCATCCAACATGTTTCCAAATAATTGACCTTTTTACTACAACAATAGATGTTTAATAGGTTGCATAACAACAAAACTATGAATTATAACAATAGATGAAAGAGGAAGGAAATCTGCATTGCACACATCACAATTTGCATCTAATATAACATTAAAACAAATAAAAACTTAAGCAAGAAAGCACAACTATCATCAATATATATTCACCAGGTACAAAAATTTACAATCATATGAGTAGGTCCAACCAATTCTAATACTTGAATATTTTCACTAAAAACTGAACCCTTCTTACATTAAAAAATTGATCTATTTTTCCTTTTTCCAAAAGGTTCGACCACCTTTCTAGGATCTAACTCAAAATTTAAACTTCACATTACAACCAAACCCTATCAATCAACTCAAATATCACTTCTTAATCATAATTTAGAAACATTGTTTTGACTTGAGTGAATCTGATTTGAAGCATATATTCTCCTTAATTTGATCTCAAAAGCATTGATTTTATCAAAAGACAACAACTTATTAAAAGTCGTAACAATGCCTCTAACTAGACTTAAACAAAATTTATATTAGTGCAACAATAGCTCATGTTGATAATTGGAGTAAAAAAAACTCGTATCAAGGAGTATTCCCAAGTTTTTGCTGGATTTTGACTTCGCATGGATACCCACATGCACTCCATATGGAAACTGAATTGGAACATAAATAGATAAAACTCACCCAGAAATTGGTGAATTTATGGGAAAAATGACTTCAAATACATCTTGGATTATCTGCTACCATGATACCTATGTACAATGTGAGAGAGGTTTTTGTGCATGGGCTCATTCCCAAAAAAACCCTCTTTTAATTTTTAAAAATGAATTTTTGTATGTTAGTAAGGATCCCCCAAAGACAATGACAAAAATAGGGAAATCAACATTTGGTGAATTTATGGAAAATGGCCTGAAATGTCTCTTTGTTTCTCCAAAAACATGATACATGTGTAAAATTTAAGAGACATTTTTGTGCATGGCATTGTTCTCAACAAAACCCTCTTTCATTTTTCACAAATTCACCTCCAATTGTTCAGAAGGCACACCGAAAGACAATGGCAAAAATAAGAAAATATTGAGGATTTTCAGAAAATTTGGGTAGCGCCTTTTGATTTTTCTTCTAGAGATTTTGGTAATTCCTTTGTAATAAGTGTTCTTCATTTAAATATCCTATTTTTTGTTGTTTCAGATATTTGGTTTGATTAAGACCTGTACCTTTCCTTCAAGCTTTATCTTCTTGTCTTTTTTTGCGGCTTAAAATGTTTCTTCTCCAACTCTTGATTCTGTTGTTGTAAAGTCTAAATTTATTGTTTTAATTATTTCACCCGGTGGCTATAATGTATGCCTTCATCATAATCCAGCTTTGGTTTAATTAAATCCTACTTCTTGCCTCTCTCTTTTAACCCCTTCTCATCATGCATGGAAGATTTATTATAATCAACTAGCATTTTTCTTTTTTTGGACCTTATTTCATACCTGTGTATTACTTCAAACCCTTTTCCATGTGCTTCCTTCATATACCCATGCATTTCTGATATGTTGGCCTTTTCAAAATAATGTAATTGGAAAGTGTATTATAATTATTATTGTGGAATTATTTATTAGATCAATACCCATTGCGGATTGATCATGTCGGCTATTGTAAAGGACCAAATCCCCTTTTGTGGATTGGTCAAAATATAATTGTAATAGGCATAATAATAAGTTGGTCCCATAATATATTAAAGAGGCCCCTGAATATATTAAAGGTGGTTATAACCACCCAGATTGAGAAGTCAGCCCTACCAGTGAAGAAACACTTCCACATGTGCCAAAATTCTATAAATAAGAAAGCTAGCACCTCACTTAGATACACACTCACTTGTTCTTAGAGAGACAAGTTTCAGAGATGCAGTTAGAGAAGAGAGAGAGAGAGAGAGAGAGAGAGAGAGAGAGAGAGAGGTGCATTCTTGGGAGAGGATTTTTTTTATTTTTTTTGAGTTATCTCTTGGCATTGTATTGGCTATGTATAATAAGGATGTTTTTGTTGGGTTTTCTTCTCCTTGAGAGTTTCCCAGGATAAATGATGTGTCTTTTATGATTGTGTATTTCTCAGTGATCCTATCTTATGCTATTGTTTCCTATTGAAATTCAAATAAATCTAATAATATATTAAACCTTAACATGGTATCATAGCTAAGCTAAAGAGAGCATATTTCACAAGAGAAAGTGAAAAACTTCATTGTTGTCATACATGCAAATTAGGGCTTTTGTTGGACACGTATTTCAGCCCTAAAATCATATAGAAAAGTGTGCCCTCCCTCAAGGATCACTTTGGCATCCTTAGCACAATGTTTAAGTGGCTATATCTCCTAGAAAGTTAAACCCTAGTTTCACAAAGTACTAGAAGTACCAAAAAACTAGAGTACCAGAAGTACAAGAGTACCAGAGACACCAGAAAACCAAAAGAATGAGTCTAGAAATGCGTAGATCAAGTTTGGAAGGGTAAACATTGTATTTTATCATATCCAAACGCACTAGGCTACTCGCCTCAGCTAAGCGCACCTCCTGGTAAGTTCATAATTTAATTTTGAACATTTTCATTTTTGGACAGTTTCCCAGCTTCAAGTAAAATATGTCTACAAGCATTAAGGTTGTTGACAAGCTAGAAGGTGTGCAAAAATTTTGTTCCTGGAAGTATTGTATTGGCCTCATTCTTGAAGAGAATGACCTAGAAATATTCATCAAATAAGAAGTGTTGGAGCTCGATGATGCTGCAGGAAAAGAAAAGCGCCAAAAGGACACAATCAGCGCCAAAAGAATCATTGCAGATTCAATCAAAGACCGCTTGATTCCGTATGTGTCATCAAAGAAGAATTTGAAAGAAATATTTTATGCCTTAAATAGACTATATGAAGGAAAGAACATAAAATTGAATATGAATCTAATAACTCATCTCAAGAACACAAGGATGCCAAGAGGAGAATCAATCGAAGAATACTTCTCCAAAATATCATAATTCAATGAATAGTTAGAAGCAATTGGAGATACCATAGACAAAGATGAACTCATAATGGAAGCCCTCAATGTGTTGAAATAATGTAACTACAAAGAGTATTCTTATTATTATTGATATTTTATTTATAGGAGCAATCCCCATTATGGATTGATCATGTTGTATATTGTAATAGGACCAAATCCCCTTTTGTGGATTGGTCAACAGACAATTATAATAGGTAGAATAAGAAGTCAGCACCAACAGTTAATAAGAAGATCAAGAAAGATAATAAAGGTGGGTTTACCCACCCAGATGAAGAAGTCGTCCCTACCAGTGAAGAGACACTTCACACATGCTAGAAATTGTATAAATAAAGGAGGCTAACACCTCATTTGAACACAACTCACTTGATCAGTTTGAGAGACAAGTTCTGATCTGTTACAGGCAAAAGAGAGAGAGAGTGGCACATATCTTGGGAGAGGACTTTTTATTTTAGCATAATATCTCTTAGAATTATATTGGCTATTTATATTAAGGAAGTTTTGCTGGGTTTTCTTCCCCTAGAGGGTTTCCTAGGATAAATGTTGTGTCTCTTGTGGATGTGTATTTCTCAATGATCTTATTCTTATGTTGGAATTATCTATTGAATTGCAAACAACAATAATAATGGCATAAACATTAACATGGTATCAGATCCAACCTGAAGGAAGAATATTTCGCAAGAGGAAAAATGTCACTGTTGCAGTACCTACAAATTAGGGTTTTTCAAAAGTGAATCTTTTCATCTCCAAAACTACCTAGAAAGTTGCACCCTCCCCCAAGATCATTTTGGCATGTAGAGTGCACCTTTTTAGTGGCTAAATCTCCTGGAAAGTGAAACCCTAGTTTCACAAAGTACTAGCAAACTAGAGTACCAGAAGTACCAGACGTACTACAATACCAGAAGTACCAAAAAACGAGAAGCACTAGTCCAGAAATCTGCAGATCAAGTTTGAAGGGGTTAAAGTTAGATTATTGAAATTTCGACTACACTAGCTAAATCACCTCATCCCAATGCATCTATCCCTTGGATCAAAATTTCAAAATTCAAAGTTTGAAGAATTAGGGTTTCCTCATAAAACCCTAAGTTGTAGTTGTAGTTGCAGTCTCAGAACTAGTTGCAGTTGTAGTACTAGTTGCAATTGCATCCATAGAACCAACTGCAATCACCCTTGAAATTTTCTCAAGAGTTGGCAATGATTACCGGTGCTACTAGATGGAGCTACTACCTGTAAATGATATCAGAGGTATGTACTTACATATGTTTAATGGTTAAACCCTAAAGAGTATTTGCAGGAGAAGGTATCTCTTGCCATAGATCCAGAAGGATCTCAAGATCCAACACATTCAAAGGAATGATGCAACCTAGGTGTCATTATTCTGATATACATCTATTTGTCATGAAATTATCAGTGTTGCATGTTGAAGCTATGATCAAATTATTAGAAGAACTGAAAGTTGATCATAGAGCTTATCATCTAACCTAACCTTTTGTCAAGTTAGCGTATTGTCTTAGTACAAAAGATCGGTTGAAGAAAGCACTTGTCACTTGAGTGAAGGAGACCTGGAAGAAAAGAAAACACTCATTCTTGAGGATAAGGCTCCAGGTTTGATTAATCAACATTCAAAGGTACACGTCACAAGTTGATGACTATAGTTGAAATAGCAGTGCTTGTAAATTATTACACCGAATAGCATGTGAGCATATAAAGGTATATGCTTTGCCTAATACGACTAACACCTCCTCTAGGAGAAACCTCGTGTGTTAGTTCTAGGTTGTCATGGAAGAATGCTTGGTCACAACACTGTGAGAGTGTTGACCTCATTTCCTATTGTATTCCTTACCTTTAAAATTTTCTAAATTACAAGTAATAGCTCTAACGGAGCTACTGTGATGATTTTTCATGCTATTGCTTTATACTATCAAGAAGGATATTATTCTTTCTTGTTGTTTTGTTGACCTTTCTCCAGGTCACATGAGGAAGCTATAGCGAAGGTTGCAGAAGGAAATGTGTTAAAGAAGAGACCGTAAATGGAGAAATCATCATTTGAAGAGAAGAAGATGAGTTGCATAAGCTAGAGGGTCACTCAGAAGCTGCCATGACCCATGCCATTGAAGAATCTTGGCATTGAATATTAGCCCACATCAGCTACAAGGCACTAGCATACATATGCAAAGCTATCATAGGTTTACCAGAACTCAAGGTTGATCAAGAAGGCATATACAATGGATGTGCGCAAGAGAAGAATATCAAGAACCCTTTTCCAAAAAGGGATAGCAAAGAAGAAGGAGTATTATAACTCATTCATTCAGATGTCTGTGGCCCAATACATTCATATTCCATCAATGGGTATGTATACTATGTATCATTCATTAATGATTATTCTCATAAAAGACCTGGATATATTTGAAGTGTTGAACAAGATCAAGGAATTCAAAGCCTTGATAAGAGAACCCTTCTATAAGGAAGATTAAGATACTCAGGTCAGATAATGGAGTAGAATATACCTCAGAAGAGCTCGTGAACTTCTGCAAATATGTTGGGATCAATATCCACAAAAAAATGGTGTAGCTGAATGGAAGAACAGAACCATACTAGAAGCTGTGAAGACTATGATCCATGATCAAGATATTCCTATGTTCTTATGGGAAGAAGCAACAATGGAAACTGTTTATGTGCAAAACTGATTATCCCATAGTGCACTTGGGTTGAAGACCCTGAAAGAGATGTTCACCGAAAAGAAGATAGAGGTAAGACATCTCAAAATATTTGGCTATCCAGTGTTTACTCATATACCAAAAGAGAAAAGAAACAAGCTGGAACCCTCTAGAAAGAAGGGAATATTTGTGGGATACTGTGAGGTCTCTAAGGCCTTCAGAAACTACATACCTAGTCACCTCCACATTGAAATAAGCAGGGATGTGACCTTTGATGAAGAAGAAACACTTAATAAATCAAGAATATGCTAGCTTGAAGAAGTATATGAAGAGGAACCTGTAAATCCTAGGGTTGCAGAATCCATGAAGGAAGTTCCCAGGGCTGTAGAACTAGTAAGGGAAGTCGTAACTTCCCCTGATGAGGAGACTCCTGAAGACTATGATATAACATAAGTTCAAGAACCTCCTCAAATGACCTTCTCCCATAAAAGAAAGCTTGCTTGGGAAAGAGAGCTTATTCAATATGGGGAGAAGTATGGTGTTCCAGAAGGAACCTCGAGACAAGTGAAAAGACCAAAGCCATTCTCCAGTTACATGGCTTTGATGTTCAATCTACTTGATGAAGAACCTACATGCTTCGAAGAAGCCATTCAAAAGAAGGAATGGGTAGATTCCATGATAGAGGAATGCCAATCCATAATAAAGAATGATTTATGGGAAATAGTTTCCAGATTAAAAAGTAAGGATGTGGTATCATCAAAATGGCTCTTCAAAATGAAACATGTTGTTGATGGGTATTGAGAAATATAAAGCAAGATTTGTTGCTCATGGATTTTCCCAGAAGGAAGGCATTGCCTATGAAGAGACATTCACTCCTGTGGCTAGATACACTTCGATCAGAACCATCATATCTCTTGCAGCTAAGATGAAATTGAAGATGCACCAGATGGATGTGAAGACATAGTTCCTAAATGGTGTTATCGAAGAGGAAGTGTATATAGAGCAACCATAAGGATTTGAGGTTGAAGACAGGAAGTCTCATGTCTGCAGATTGAAGAAAGCCTTATACGGATTGAAGCAAGCTCCCAAAGCTTGGTATGGCTGTATAGATAGTTTCTTGACGAGCTTAGGATTTACCAAGAGTAAAGCAGACTCAAATATCTACTTAAAAATTATGGATAATGAACCAACAATATTACTACTATATGTGAATGACTTATTCTTAACTAGAGAAGAAAATCTCATCGTTGAATGTAAAAAGAGACTTGCCACAAAATTTGAAATGAAATACCTTGG
>ML833010.1:52145-70222 GCA_009831015.1 Picea engelmannii
GATGAACTAAGGTGCATATTTCCATGTCATCATTTCTCCTTTCATCTTGTAAGTGTCTGAAATTCTTTCTCTCATCAATTCTAGTGTTCTACAATCCTTATAATCATGTCCCACTGATTTGAAAAAATTGCAATATGAAAATTTTGGTATTATATTATACTTTTGCATCATTGTACAATGATATGGATCATTCCCATGCCTCTTAAAAATATCACACCATGCTCCTCCTATTAGCAAGGGGTTCAACACCCATGTTTCCAAGTACTACGCAAAAGTTGGACATTCGTTCTTATGGTGTCCGTTTGTCTTGCATAGCGTACACCAAACAAATTCTCTTTTCTCTTTTCCATTATTCTAGTTATATTGAAATGTGAGATTATTTAAATCATCCTTCAACTCCTCTATTGTTGGATTTGTCTACTGATACTGTTTTTCTTCTAGATGTAGGGTTGCATGTAGATCCTCTGCCTGAGTTTGGAACTTGTTTTGTCTCAAAGGTACTTCAAGTGTGGTAAGAGTGAGTTCACAAATGAGTGCCTATGTTTCATGTCAATAATTTCATATTTCAACTTTCCTTTCAAACATTTGAACCTCTGGTCAATCTCCCAAATAGACTCACCTAGTTTCTACCTAATTTCAATCATTTCATTCATGTACTGGTCTTTTGAGCTTGGCTTCTAAATTTCATGTACCAATAGTTTTTTCACATCTATGATATTATTTGGTACTCCCTGTGGACTCTTTACATATAGGTTCACGTATCAGTCTAGCGTGCACTCTCGTAGTGTGATAGCTAACTGCACGAGATTTGTATCCTCATATGTGATCTTATTTTCTTGCCAGATATTTTCACAGATGAATAAATAATTTTCAAGGTCCTCTGATGCCTCTTCCTGGAATTCTGGTAATCTGATCATGGGGTCATGTTTTCGAATTTTGAACTGTGTTGAAATACTTCCTCCACACGATGTGGATATTTGACTGCTACTTCCTAAACTTTCTCCCCCAATTGATTTTGTTGAATTGGATCCTTTTCTTATTTCTCTTCTTTCACTAAAATTTGGTTGTCTAAATGCTGGTGTTATTTTCGATGTATTAGTCACAGATGGGGTTGTAGGTTCCACACTGATGGTGATTTGAATTGGAATTCTTTCTTATGTTCCTGACCCTTCCTTTCATATGTTTCATGGAAAATTTATTCAATCTTCTGCACATCCCGAAGATCCTCTACCTCTTCTTCATCGTTTTCCAAGCCCTCTCTATCAGCTATGGAAATATTCTTGTTATTCATTTTATATTAGTAATGTATTATGGTGTGTGTCTTTCTATCCTTTTCCATAATATGATTTATCTAGTCCTCTTCCATCATGATTGATTCCATGGAATCCTTCTTCTTTTCCGTATCCATCAACCTCATGTCAGTGCTTCCCCCCCTTCCCCCACGCACATAGATAAGTTTGGTTATCTGATTCCATGGTCATAACATTGTTGTCATACAATAAAATCTTGATTAAAGAATACAATGATGCGATGTACCTACCTATGTGCCCCTTTATAAAATCATGCTCTTCCTTAGTGTATGAATTTTCAGTATCTACTATAAATATGACAATAAACCTTTCACAATACTCTCTAACCAAAAATATAATACATGCATGAATTTTTATTAACTTGTTGTAACTATGTGATCTCCGCACGATTCCACTCTAGTTGTCAGATTTGATTCATTGGGTGGTTTTCCTTTAACCTCAATAACCAATCCTGCAACAAATGCAGGAAATCACATAAAAATACCTCATGCAAGTCGCTAAACATGTATTTGTTGATATATTTGCATGATTATAACTTAGGGTTTATGTTGTCCTTCTACACAAACTCGAGCTCCTTTGTTCTCCACTATATTTAAATATCTGTATTAATTGGATTCCATGGAATAAACATTCCCTTATATACTTTCATCTTCCATGCTTTTCTTCCATGGATCTTGTCCACTCAATCCCATGTAGTTTTAACTAGCAATGGAACCATTTTTTGGTTACTTCTTGAGTTGACCTAGGTTCTGATCTCAAACAGGTTTATGAAAAAACCCTCAAAACCATCATCCCTCCTCACAAACTAGAATGAAAAGATATGCACAGAGTGCATAGCGTAGTCTCACCTGAGGTAGATTTTATGGGGGACTACAATACTCAGATGATTTCATTCTATGAATGAGTGTGGATTCTGGTTAGCTTCTTTTCATTATGCATTATCCTTATTAATGATGCATCTACTTCTACAATTCATTGAACTTTAAACCTATGCATGCATCTTGATATAACTACTTTAACCTTTCAATCCTGAGATAGTGATTAACAAAAAAGTAAATCATTGTTTAACAATCACATAGAACACAAGGTTTATTGTGTTTCACCCCCTCCTAGGGCTACACCACAAAGATCTAGATTTTCTACTCTTTTATTTATTCTTCTGCAAAATATTGCATTGTGCACAATAAATATTTGGTATTACAATCAAAATGAGGGTAAGTACCCTCGAGGAGGCTGAGTACATCACACCATTCTCATCAACCTGTGAACTAACCCTTGAAACCTAGCTTATCTCACTCTACCACAAAAAATATTACAATCAATCGCTTCCCAACCAACTAACTCTTAATAATCAACTGACCACACCCAACCTAGACCTCCTAGGTCCTTATTTATACTACTCTATAGGATTATAGCTATTAACATATTTGTCAAAACCCCTAACCCTATCATGGTTAAACATGTTTTCATGTGCATCGTGTTTCTTTTCCTTCTACATGTTGTTTTTCCTTCTTCTTTTTCATGCTTCTTTAGTAACACCTATTGCGCGTGCTCCAAAATTAGGTCTTTCTATCCAAAATTGATCTTGTTCCCCAAATCGATCTTTATCCCAAAAATATTCCTGCGCCCAACATTCATATAACTTCTCACAACTCTAGTTGCATGTGCAATATCAAGTCTTGTGGACTCCATCACATACATCAAGCTGCAAAGTATTGATTAATAAGGGACCATGGACATGTAATCTATCTTCTCCTATGGATTGGGACACATTTCCTTGGTTAATTTGAAATGGTTGGCCAATGGTGTACTAACTGTTTTTTCATTCTGCATTCTAAACCTCTTCAACAACTTCTCTATGTACTCACTCTGAGACAATGTCAATTTGCAATTTTTACTCTCTCTTGTTATTCTCATACCAAGATATTTTTTTACAGAACGCAAATCCTTCATCACAAATTAATTAGATAATTTATTCTTGAGCACATTTATATCTTTCTTGTTATACCCTGCAACAAGCATGTCATCTACATACAATATAAATATAATATATCTTCCATTTTCTAGCCTCTTAAAATAAACACAGTGATCAAAATGACATCTACTATAACGTTGTTCTATCATAAACCTGTTAAACTTCAAATACCACTTCCTTGGAGCTTTCTTTAGGCCATACAATCTCTTCTTCAACTTTCATACCAAATTATTCTTCCCTTTGACATCATGCCCTTGTGGATTGTGTGTATAAATATCTTCATCCAAATCCCCATGGAGAAAAGTTTTTTTTTACATATAATTATTCAAGATGCAAATATTTTACTACCAAAAGACTTAAAAGGTTCCCAATTGAAGTCATTTTGGCAATAGGAGAAAATATTTCATAAAAATATGTATCTTTCTTTTGTGCAAATACCTTAAAAACAAGTATGGCCCTATACCACTGTTTTCTTCCATCTTCTTCCTTCAACCTATAAACCCATTTATTTTTCAATGTTATTTTTCCTACAGGAAATTGAACCAAGTCACAATTCAGGTTACTTACTAAGGAATTCATTCCTCTTTCATGCCTTTCTCCCACTTGTTTTTAGTGTCTACCTACATTACATCTTCATAACTTTCTAGTTCACTAGAATTAGTTAATAATTTATAAGACAATGAAGGAGAGTATAGTTTAGAGGGTATACTTGACCAATTATATCTTCTAACAACACTTGCAAGAGTTTGAGGTACATGTTACTCATGTTGTTGTACATTTTGATTTTACAGTATCTTTGGAGTTTCTTTTCCAGTGATCTCATCAAGCATTGTGTATTCTTCTTTTTCTTTTTCTTGTTTCTTTCCATGCAACCGATCTTTGAACATGACCTTATCATTGAATATGATATCTCTACTACTGGCGATTTTGTGATTTTTATAATCTTATAAGAGATAACCAAAATCATTAACATTGTATCCAATAAAGACAAATTTCTTGGATTTTTCTTCAATTTTTCTTCTATTTTCTTTATCAATATGGACAAATACTTCATAACTAAAAGTATTCATAAATGAATAGTTTACCTTTTTACCTATCCATGCCTCTTGTTGGTCCTAAGTTATGCACCTGACTTCTAAAGGGAAGAGCTAGGCCACATCAAATTTTGAGTGGTTAGTTTTTATTTTTGATAAGTTGGCTTTGTTGGTCAGCTAAAAGATAGCTTTTTGAAGATGAAAATCTAGTGGGACTTGCCAAAAAATATGAATGTAGGTTCTCCTTAGCTAATCATATGAACTTTAATGAATAGTTGGGGATATGGAAATACAAAGAAAGGAAACAACAACAATAAATACAATGAATTACTTGTTGTGTGAGAATTAAGACTTAAAATGAAATTTTATGACCTAGACAAATATGCAGATACAAATCATCCAACATGTTTCCAAATAATTGACCTTTTTACTACAACAATAGATGTTTAATAGGTTGCATAACAACAAAACTATGAATTATAACAATAGATGAAAGAGGAAGGAAATCTGCATTGCACACATCACAATTTGCATCTAATATAACATTAAAACAAATAAAAACTTAAGCAAGAAAGCACAACTATCATCAATATATATTCACCAGGTACAAAAATTTACAATCATATGAGTAGGTCCAACCAATTCTAATACTTGAATATTTTCACTAAAAACTGAACCCTTCTTACATTAAAAAATTGATCTATTTTTCCTTTTTCCAAAAGGTTCGACCACCTTTCTAGGATCTAACTCAAAATTTAAACTTCACATTACAACCAAACCCTATCAATCAACTCAAATATCACTTCTTAATCATAATTTAGAAACATTGTTTTGACTTGAGTGAATCTGATTTGAAGCATATATTCTCCTTAATTTGATCTCAAAAGCATTGATTTTATCAAAAGACAACAACTTATTAAAAGTCGTAACAATGCCTCTAACTAGACTTAAACAAAATTTATATTAGTGCAACAATAGCTCATGTTGATAATTGGAGTAAAAAAAACTCGTATCAAGGAGTATTCCCAAGTTTTTGCTGGATTTTGACTTCGCATGGATACCCACATGCACTCCATATGGAAACTGAATTGGAACATAAATAGATAAAACTCACCCAGAAATTGGTGAATTTATGGGAAAAATGACTTCAAATACATCTTGGATTATCTGCTACCATGATACCTATGTACAATGTGAGAGAGGTTTTTGTGCATGGGCTCATTCCCAAAAAAACCCTCTTTTAATTTTTAAAAATGAATTTTTGTATGTTAGTAAGGATCCCCCAAAGACAATGACAAAAATAGGGAAATCAACATTTGGTGAATTTATGGAAAATGGCCTGAAATGTCTCTTTGTTTCTCCAAAAACATGATACATGTGTAAAATTTAAGAGACATTTTTGTGCATGGCATTGTTCTCAACAAAACCCTCTTTCATTTTTCACAAATTCACCTCCAATTGTTCAGAAGGCACACCGAAAGACAATGGCAAAAATAAGAAAATATTGAGGATTTTCAGAAAATTTGGGTAGCGCCTTTTGATTTTTCTTCTAGAGATTTTGGTAATTCCTTTGTAATAAGTGTTCTTCATTTAAATATCCTATTTTTTGTTGTTTCAGATATTTGGTTTGATTAAGACCTGTACCTTTCCTTCAAGCTTTATCTTCTTGTCTTTTTTTGCGGCTTAAAATGTTTCTTCTCCAACTCTTGATTCTGTTGTTGTAAAGTCTAAATTTATTGTTTTAATTATTTCACCCGGTGGCTATAATGTATGCCTTCATCATAATCCAGCTTTGGTTTAATTAAATCCTACTTCTTGCCTCTCTCTTTTAACCCCTTCTCATCATGCATGGAAGATTTATTATAATCAACTAGCATTTTTCTTTTTTTGGACCTTATTTCATACCTGTGTATTACTTCAAACCCTTTTCCATGTGCTTCCTTCATATACCCATGCATTTCTGATATGTTGGCCTTTTCAAAATAATGTAATTGGAAAGTGTATTATAATTATTATTGTGGAATTATTTATTAGATCAATACCCATTGCGGATTGATCATGTCGGCTATTGTAAAGGACCAAATCCCCTTTTGTGGATTGGTCAAAATATAATTGTAATAGGCATAATAATAAGTTGGTCCCATAATATATTAAAGAGGCCCCTGAATATATTAAAGGTGGTTATAACCACCCAGATTGAGAAGTCAGCCCTACCAGTGAAGAAACACTTCCACATGTGCCAAAATTCTATAAATAAGAAAGCTAGCACCTCACTTAGATACACACTCACTTGTTCTTAGAGAGACAAGTTTCAGAGATGCAGTTAGAGAAGAGAGAGAGAGAGAGAGAGAGAGAGAGAGAGAGAGAGAGGTGCATTCTTGGGAGAGGATTTTTTTTATTTTTTTTGAGTTATCTCTTGGCATTGTATTGGCTATGTATAATAAGGATGTTTTTGTTGGGTTTTCTTCTCCTTGAGAGTTTCCCAGGATAAATGATGTGTCTTTTATGATTGTGTATTTCTCAGTGATCCTATCTTATGCTATTGTTTCCTATTGAAATTCAAATAAATCTAATAATATATTAAACCTTAACATGGTATCATAGCTAAGCTAAAGAGAGCATATTTCACAAGAGAAAGTGAAAAACTTCATTGTTGTCATACATGCAAATTAGGGCTTTTGTTGGACACGTATTTCAGCCCTAAAATCATATAGAAAAGTGTGCCCTCCCTCAAGGATCACTTTGGCATCCTTAGCACAATGTTTAAGTGGCTATATCTCCTAGAAAGTTAAACCCTAGTTTCACAAAGTACTAGAAGTACCAAAAAACTAGAGTACCAGAAGTACAAGAGTACCAGAGACACCAGAAAACCAAAAGAATGAGTCTAGAAATGCGTAGATCAAGTTTGGAAGGGTAAACATTGTATTTTATCATATCCAAACGCACTAGGCTACTCGCCTCAGCTAAGCGCACCTCCTGGTAAGTTCATAATTTAATTTTGAACATTTTCATTTTTGGACAGTTTCCCAGCTTCAAGTAAAATATGTCTACAAGCATTAAGGTTGTTGACAAGCTAGAAGGTGTGCAAAAATTTTGTTCCTGGAAGTATTGTATTGGCCTCATTCTTGAAGAGAATGACCTAGAAATATTCATCAAATAAGAAGTGTTGGAGCTCGATGATGCTGCAGGAAAAGAAAAGCGCCAAAAGGACACAATCAGCGCCAAAAGAATCATTGCAGATTCAATCAAAGACCGCTTGATTCCGTATGTGTCATCAAAGAAGAATTTGAAAGAAATATTTTATGCCTTAAATAGACTATATGAAGGAAAGAACATAAAATTGAATATGAATCTAATAACTCATCTCAAGAACACAAGGATGCCAAGAGGAGAATCAATCGAAGAATACTTCTCCAAAATATCATAATTCAATGAATAGTTAGAAGCAATTGGAGATACCATAGACAAAGATGAACTCATAATGGAAGCCCTCAATGTGTTGAAATAATGTAACTACAAAGAGTATTCTTATTATTATTGATATTTTATTTATAGGAGCAATCCCCATTATGGATTGATCATGTTGTATATTGTAATAGGACCAAATCCCCTTTTGTGGATTGGTCAACAGACAATTATAATAGGTAGAATAAGAAGTCAGCACCAACAGTTAATAAGAAGATCAAGAAAGATAATAAAGGTGGGTTTACCCACCCAGATGAAGAAGTCGTCCCTACCAGTGAAGAGACACTTCACACATGCTAGAAATTGTATAAATAAAGGAGGCTAACACCTCATTTGAACACAACTCACTTGATCAGTTTGAGAGACAAGTTCTGATCTGTTACAGGCAAAAGAGAGAGAGAGTGGCACATATCTTGGGAGAGGACTTTTTATTTTAGCATAATATCTCTTAGAATTATATTGGCTATTTATATTAAGGAAGTTTTGCTGGGTTTTCTTCCCCTAGAGGGTTTCCTAGGATAAATGTTGTGTCTCTTGTGGATGTGTATTTCTCAATGATCTTATTCTTATGTTGGAATTATCTATTGAATTGCAAACAACAATAATAATGGCATAAACATTAACATGGTATCAGATCCAACCTGAAGGAAGAATATTTCGCAAGAGGAAAAATGTCACTGTTGCAGTACCTACAAATTAGGGTTTTTCAAAAGTGAATCTTTTCATCTCCAAAACTACCTAGAAAGTTGCACCCTCCCCCAAGATCATTTTGGCATGTAGAGTGCACCTTTTTAGTGGCTAAATCTCCTGGAAAGTGAAACCCTAGTTTCACAAAGTACTAGCAAACTAGAGTACCAGAAGTACCAGACGTACTACAATACCAGAAGTACCAAAAAACGAGAAGCACTAGTCCAGAAATCTGCAGATCAAGTTTGAAGGGGTTAAAGTTAGATTATTGAAATTTCGACTACACTAGCTAAATCACCTCATCCCAATGCATCTATCCCTTGGATCAAAATTTCAAAATTCAAAGTTTGAAGAATTAGGGTTTCCTCATAAAACCCTAAGTTGTAGTTGTAGTTGCAGTCTCAGAACTAGTTGCAGTTGTAGTACTAGTTGCAATTGCATCCATAGAACCAACTGCAATCACCCTTGAAATTTTCTCAAGAGTTGGCAATGATTACCGGTGCTACTAGATGGAGCTACTACCTGTAAATGATATCAGAGGTATGTACTTACATATGTTTAATGGTTAAACCCTAAAGAGTATTTGCAGGAGAAGGTATCTCTTGCCATAGATCCAGAAGGATCTCAAGATCCAACACATTCAAAGGAATGATGCAACCTAGGTGTCATTATTCTGATATACATCTATTTGTCATGAAATTATCAGTGTTGCATGTTGAAGCTATGATCAAATTATTAGAAGAACTGAAAGTTGATCATAGAGCTTATCATCTAACCTAACCTTTTGTCAAGTTAGCGTATTGTCTTAGTACAAAAGATCGGTTGAAGAAAGCACTTGTCACTTGAGTGAAGGAGACCTGGAAGAAAAGAAAACACTCATTCTTGAGGATAAGGCTCCAGGTTTGATTAA
This sequence comes from Picea engelmannii, assembly GCA_009831015.1. Classification (NCBI taxonomy): domain Eukaryota; kingdom Viridiplantae; phylum Streptophyta; class Pinopsida; order Pinales; family Pinaceae; genus Picea; species Picea engelmannii. Next base: position 61,527 of record ML833010.1, read on the forward strand.
TCAACATTCAAAGGTACACGTCACAAGTTGATGACTATAGTTGAAATAGCAGTGCTTGTAAATTATTACACCGAATAGCATGTGAGCATATAAAGGTATATGCTTTGCCTAATACGACTAACACCTCCTCTAGGAGAAACCTCGTGTGTTAGTTCTAGGTTGTCATGGAAGAATGCTTGGTCACAACACTGTGAGAGTGTTGACCTCATTTCCTATTGTATTCCTTACCTTTAAAATTTTCTAAATTACAAGTAATAGCTCTAACGGAGCTACTGTGATGATTTTTCATGCTATTGCTTTATACTATCAAGAAGGATATTATTCTTTCTTGTTGTTTTGTTGACCTTTCTCCAGGTCACATGAGGAAGCTATAGCGAAGGTTGCAGAAGGAAATGTGTTAAAGAAGAGACCGTAAATGGAGAAATCATCATTTGAAGAGAAGAAGATGAGTTGCATAAGCTAGAGGGTCACTCAGAAGCTGCCATGACCCATGCCATTGAAGAATCTTGGCATTGAATATTAGCCCACATCAGCTACAAGGCACTAGCATACATATGCAAAGCTATCATAGGTTTACCAGAACTCAAGGTTGATCAAGAAGGCATATACAATGGATGTGCGCAAGAGAAGAATATCAAGAACCCTTTTCCAAAAAGGGATAGCAAAGAAGAAGGAGTATTATAACTCATTCATTCAGATGTCTGTGGCCCAATACATTCATATTCCATCAATGGGTATGTATACTATGTATCATTCATTAATGATTATTCTCATAAAAGACCTGGATATATTTGAAGTGTTGAACAAGATCAAGGAATTCAAAGCCTTGATAAGAGAACCCTTCTATAAGGAAGATTAAGATACTCAGGTCAGATAATGGAGTAGAATATACCTCAGAAGAGCTCGTGAACTTCTGCAAATATGTTGGGATCAATATCCACAAAAAAATGGTGTAGCTGAATGGAAGAACAGAACCATACTAGAAGCTGTGAAGACTATGATCCATGATCAAGATATTCCTATGTTCTTATGGGAAGAAGCAACAATGGAAACTGTTTATGTGCAAAACTGATTATCCCATAGTGCACTTGGGTTGAAGACCCTGAAAGAGATGTTCACCGAAAAGAAGATAGAGGTAAGACATCTCAAAATATTTGGCTATCCAGTGTTTACTCATATACCAAAAGAGAAAAGAAACAAGCTGGAACCCTCTAGAAAGAAGGGAATATTTGTGGGATACTGTGAGGTCTCTAAGGCCTTCAGAAACTACATACCTAGTCACCTCCACATTGAAATAAGCAGGGATGTGACCTTTGATGAAGAAGAAACACTTAATAAATCAAGAATATGCTAGCTTGAAGAAGTATATGAAGAGGAACCTGTAAATCCTAGGGTTGCAGAATCCATGAAGGAAGTTCCCAGGGCTGTAGAACTAGTAAGGGAAGTCGTAACTTCCCCTGATGAGGAGACTCCTGAAGACTATGATATAACATAAGTTCAAGAACCTCCTCAAATGACCTTCTCCCATAAAAGAAAGCTTGCTTGGGAAAGAGAGCTTATTCAATATGGGGAGAAGTATGGTGTTCCAGAAGGAACCTCGAGACAAGTGAAAAGACCAAAGCCATTCTCCAGTTACATGGCTTTGATGTTCAATCTACTTGATGAAGAACCTACATGCTTCGAAGAAGCCATTCAAAAGAAGGAATGGGTAGATTCCATGATAGAGGAATGCCAATCCATAATAAAGAATGATTTATGGGAAATAGTTTCCAGATTAAAAAGTAAGGATGTGGTATCATCAAAATGGCTCTTCAAAATGAAACATGTTGTTGATGGGTATTGAGAAATATAAAGCAAGATTTGTTGCTCATGGATTTTCCCAGAAGGAAGGCATTGCCTATGAAGAGACATTCACTCCTGTGGCTAGATACACTTCGATCAGAACCATCATATCTCTTGCAGCTAAGATGAAATTGAAGATGCACCAGATGGATGTGAAGACATAGTTCCTAAATGGTGTTATCGAAGAGGAAGTGTATATAGAGCAACCATAAGGATTTGAGGTTGAAGACAGGAAGTCTCATGTCTGCAGATTGAAGAAAGCCTTATACGGATTGAAGCAAGCTCCCAAAGCTTGGTATGGCTGTATAGATAGTTTCTTGACGAGCTTAGGATTTACCAAGAGTAAAGCAGACTCAAATATCTACTTAAAAATTATGGATAATGAACCAACAATATTACTACTATATGTGAATGACTTATTCTTAACTAGAGAAGAAAATCTCATCGTTGAATGTAAAAAGAGACTTGCCACAAAATTTGAAATGAAATACCTTGGCCTAATGCATTACTTATTAGGTATTGAGGTATGGCAGAGTCCGGAAAGGATCTTCCTTAACCAAGGGAGGTACACAGTCAAAATATTAAAGAGATTCGACATGCTAGAATTTAAGTCCATGAATACACCCATGGAAAAAAAGCTAAAGCTACTAGTCGATACTTCGTCAGACTTAATAGATGCCACACTGTACAGAGAAATTATTGGATCACTGATGTACCTGATGAACACCAAACCAGACATTTGTTTTGCAGTGAGAACCTTGAGTCAGTTTCTGGTAGAGCCCAGATGTGTTCACCTAATGGCTGCAAAACATGTGATGAGGTACCCTAAAGGCACAATGGATTATGGTATCATCTATAACAGAGATAATTAATTCACATTGAGTGGATACACCGGTTCAGATTGGGCATGAAGTGTTGTTGATAGAAAAAGAACTTCCAGATGTTGCTTCAGTTTGGGATCAACCATGATCTCGTGGTAGAGTAGGAAGCAATCCAGTATTTCTCTCAGCATAGCAGAAGTAGAGTACATTGCCACATGTTCTGCTAGTTGTGAAGCTATATGGCTTCAAAAGTTGTTGACTAGCCTATTTGACTTGGAGATGAGAGAAACCATGATTCTATGTGACAACTAGAGCTACATAAACATGACAGAGAATCCTATATTCCACGACAGGTTGAAGCACATAGAGATCCGCTATCATTTCATCCATGACATGGTATAGAGAGGATCCTTGAAGCTCCAATACATTAGTACGGATGAACAGGTTGTTGATGTGTTGACCAAACCTCTATCTCATGTAAATTTTGAACACTTTCGAGAAAAGCTTGGCATAGTTCGAAAGGACCCTCCCTGAAAGGGGGAGTATATATATGATTCCTTGCTTATGACCTCTCTATTAGATCTAAAGCAAGATGATGTGTGTTCCTTGCTTTTGACCTCACTGTTAGATGGAAAGCAAGATGAGTCATTTCTTCTGATCTCACCATTAGAAGTAAATCAATATGATGTGTATCTTCCTTGCTTCTGACCTCACTGTTAGACGTAAAGAAAGATGAGTCATTTCTTTTGACCTCATTCCTAGATGTAAAGAAAGACGATGTGTGTTCTCCTTGCTTCTGACATCGCTGTTAGACGTAAGGAAAGATGATTCATTACTTTTGACCTCACTGTTAGACATAAAGAAAGACGATGTGTGTGTTCCTTGCTTCTGACCTCGCTATTAGACGTAAAGCAATATGATTCATTACTTCTGGCCTTGTTGTTAGACATAAAGCAAGAAGATGTGTGTGTTCCTTGATTTTCACCTCACTGTTAGACGTAAATCAAGATGAGTCATTGCTTTTGACCTCGATGTTAGACGTAAAGCAAGATGATATGTGTGTTCCTTACTTCTGACCTCCCTGTTAGACGTAAAGCAAGATGATTCCTTGCTTCTGACCTAGTTGTTAGACGTAAATCAAGATGATGTGTTCCTTGCTTTTGACCGAGTTGTTAGATGTAAAGAAAGATGATGCATACCTTTCTTCTGACCTAGTTTTCAGATGTAAAGAAAGATGTGACTTGCACTGAGCTACCAGCTTAACAATTGTGACATAGAGCCAGTCTAGTACTATGATGGGCCAACCTAGTGCTATGATGAGGTATCATGTTTATACTAATACATATTGATGTAGATGATGATGGAATTCCTTTGCAAATGATGATGCTGCCAATCAAGAAAACTTCTGATGATTTATAGATATGCCAGCCAAGATGATATTGATGATGTTTTCTCCTCTCTCTCACATGATGCTACTAAAGAATACCCTTCTTGTTAAGGGGGAGTGTTGAAATAATGTAATTGCAAATATTATTATTATTATTATTATTGATATTTTATTTATATGATCAATCCCCATTGTGGATTGATCATGTCGGATATTATAATAGGACCAAATCCCCTTTTGTGGATTGGTCAATAGACAATTATAATAGGAAGAATAATAATTCGGCCCCAACAGTTAATAAGAAGACCCAAAAATATAATAAAGGTGGGTTTACCCACCCAGATGAAGAAGTCATTCCTGCCAGTGAATAGACACTTCACATGTGCTAGAACTTGTATAAATAAAGGAGGCTAGTGCCCCATTTGAACACAATTCACTTGCTTAGTTTGAGAGACAAGTTCTAATCTATTACAAACAAAGGAGAGAGAGGTTGGCACATATATTGGGAGAGGAATTTCTATTTTAGCATAAGATCTCTTGGAATTATATTGGTTATTTATATTAAGGAAGTTTTGTTGGGTTTTATTCCCCTAGAGGGTTTCCCAAGATAAATGTTGTGTCTCTTGTGGATGTGTATTTCTCAGTGATCTTGTTCTTATGTTGCTATTATCTATTGAATTGCAAATAACTATAGTAATGGCATAAACATTAACACAATGGTATGACAAGACCTTGGGATGAATTCATCCAAACCATTTGTGCAAGAAAGGAGAAAATAAAATTTGATATTCTTTGGGAAGAATGCATTTAAGAAGAAGCAAGAGTAGCTAACCGAGAGGCATTACTAGAAAGAGATGAATATTAAGCCCTAGATACTCACACTAAAGGAGGAAGGAACAAGTCTTACTTCCAGAAAGAAACTTATAAAGAGTCTCACCCCCAAAACAAATTCAGTCATAAAGAATCTCATCCAAAGAGATTCCAGAAGAAAGGACAATGAAAGGAAACCGATTACTCATCTATACAATGCTACCATTGTGACAATATGGGACACATTGTGAAATTTTATCCAGCTAGATGAGAAGAATACAAGAGGAAAAATAACAGGCACCATGCCCATGCAGTAGAAGATGAAGAGCCACCCGCAAAGATGATAAGAGAACATATTAAAGACAATGTCTTAATCTCGGCCCTCTCAGGATCGGTAACATCCAGAGAGGACACTTGGCTCATTGATAGTGGTGAATCCAAGCACATGACAAGTCAAAGTTATATTCTCCCTTCCATTTTAGAAAAGAAGTTTTCTAAGAAAGTGACACTTGGAGTTGATTACCAATATCCTGTCAAGGGAGTGGGAGAATCAAACTACAAGCTTAATTCATGGAATTCAATGAAGATGAAGGACATACTCTATGTACCAGGTTTGACAAAGAACCTACTCTCCATTTTATCTTTGGAAAAGAAAGGCTTAAAATTTTCCTTTATATATGGAGAAGTTATTATGCGGGCTAAAGGACAAACCATAAATGAAGCAATCATCACTGGAAAAGAAGAAAATGTCTTGTATAATCTAAAGGGTCACTCAGAAGTTGCCATGATCCACACCATTGAGAATCCATGTGAAATTTGACATAGAATATTATCCCACATCAACTACAAGGTGCTACCATATGTATGAAAAGTTGTCACACGTCTTCCAGAACTCAAAGTTGACCATGAAAGCATGTGCAATGGATGTGCACAAGGGAAGAACATCAAGAACCCTTTTCTAAAGAGAGGCAACAAAGCAGAAGGAGTCCTGGAACTTATTCATTCAGATGTGTGTGGCCCAATTCCATCGTACTCCATTAGTGAGTATGTATACTATGTATCATTTATTGATGATTTTTCTCATAAGACCCAGGTGTATTTTTTGAAATCTAAAGATTAAGTGTTTAGCAAATTCAAGGAATTCAAAGACTTGATAGAGAATCTTTTTGAAATAAATATCAAGATACTCAAGTTAGATAATGAAGGAGAATATACCTCAATAGAGTTTGTGAGCTTCTTCAAATATGTTGGGATCAAGAGGGAACTCACTACTTCCTATAATCCTCAACAAAACAGTGTAGATGAAAGAAAGAACAAAACGATATTGGAAGTTGTGAAGACCATGATCCATGATCAAGATCTTCCAATGTTCTTATGGGAATAAGCATCAATGACAACCGTACATGTGAAAAACCAATTTTTCCATAGTGCACTTGGGTTCAAGATCTCAGAAGAGATGTTCACCGGAAAGAACCCAGAAGTAAGCCATCTCAAAATATTTGGCTGCCTAGTTTTTATACATATTCCAAAAGAGAAGAGAAACAAGCTAGAAACCTCAGGAAATAAGGGAATATTTGTGGGATACTGTGAAGTCTCCAAGGCCTTCATTATTTATATACTAGGTCATGATCAGATTGATATCAGTAGGGATGTGACCTTTGATGAATATGCAGCACTCAAGAAATCAAGAAGATGTGAGCTTGAAGAAGTATATGAAGAGGAACCCATAATCCCCATAGTTGCAGAATCAGTGATGGATGTTCCCAGAGCTACATAACCATTGAGGGAAGTCCTAACTTCCCTTGATGAGGAAATTATAGAAGATCATTACATAGTAGAATTTGAAGAACCTCCTTAGATGACGATCTCCCATAAAATAAATCCTTCTTGGGAAAGAGATCTTATTCAATATGGAGAGAAGTATGGTGTTCCTGAAGGAACCATGAGACATCTAAAGAGACCTAAGACATTCTACAATTATATGTCTTTGATGTGTGATATCCTAGGGAAAGAGCCCACTTGATTTGAAAAAGCCATTCAGAAGAAATAATGGACAGATGCCATTACAAAAGAATACCAATTCATAATAAATAATGATGTATGGGAAATAGTTGCCAAACCGAAGAGTAAGGATGTGGTATCTTCCAAATGGATTTTCAAAATAAAACATGTTGCTGATGGAAGTATTGAGAAGAAGAAATGAAGATTTGTCGCTCGTGGATTTTCTCAAAAGGAGGACATTGACTATGAAGAGACATTCACTCCTATAGCCATATACACTTCGATCAGAACCATCATAGCCCTCACAGCTAAGATGAAGTGGAATTTACACCAGATGGACATAAAGACAACTTTCCTAAATGGTGTCATAAAAGAAGAAGTGTATATAGAGCAACCTCAAGGATTTGAAGTTGAAGATAGGAAGTCTCATGTCTGCAAGTTGAAGAAGGATCTGTATGTATTGAAGTAAGATCCTAGATCTTGGTATGGCCAGATAAATAGTTTCCCGGTGAGCTTGGGCTTACCAAGAGTAAATAAGATTCTAACGTCTACTTCAAGGTTATGAACGATGAGCTAGTTATATTATTGTTGTATGTAGATGGCTTATTATTAACTGGAGAAGAAAATATCATCACTGAATGTAAGAAGAGACTGACCTCAGAATTTGAGATGAAAGACCTTGGCCTAATGCATTATTTCTTGGGTCTTAAGGTATGGAAGATTACAGAGAGGATATTCCTCAACCAAGGGAAGTGTGCAGTCGAAATCCTGAAAATATTTGACATGCTAGAGTGAAAGTCTATGAATACACCCATGAAAACAAAGTTGAATATGTTGGTCGAAACTTCGTCAGAATTGATTGATGTTATGTTGTATAGAGAGATCATTGGATCGTTGATGTACCTGATGAACACTAGACCAAATATTTGTTTTTTCATTAAAACTTTGAGTCAATTTCTCGTAGAACCCAAACATGTTCACCTAGTTGTTGAAAACCATGTGATGAGGTACCTCAAGGGTACATTAGATTGTGGTCTCAATTATGATGGAGATCATTATTTCACATTGAGTGGGTACACTAATTCAGATTGGGCTGGAAGTGTCTCTGATAGGAAGAGAACTTCAGGATGTCATTTCAGTTTTGGATCAGCCATGATCTCATGGTAGAGTAGGAAGCAATCCAACATTTCTCTCAGCACAACAAAAGAAGAATACATTGATGCGTGTTCTACTAGCTGGGAAGCTATATGACTTCAAAAGTTGTTGACCGATTGATTTGACCTAGAGATGGAAGCAACCATGATCCTATGTGAAAACCAAAGATGCATAGAGATGACAAAGAATCATGTATTCCATGATAATTTGAAGAACATAGAGATTTGATATCATTATATCTGTGACATGGTGAAAAGAGGATTCATAAAGCTTCAGTACATTAGCACGGATGAACATGTTGTTGATGTGTTGACCAAGCCTCTATCTCATGTAAAGTTTGAGGAATTTCTATATAAAGATTGGTATAGTCTAAAAGGACCTTCCTTGAAATGGGGAGTAGTGTTGTGATGAGATATACCTAGTACTATGCTTCCATGTTAACCACTGTGATGTAAAGAAAGTCTAGTTGTTGTGATGTGCCTAGTATTATTCTTCCAGCCTAACCGGTGTGACATAAATCTGGTCTAGTTGTTGAGATGAGATGTGACTAGTACTTTGATTCCATCTTAATAGTTGTGACGTAAATCCAGTCTAGTATCTTTCCTCTAGCTCTATTGCTGTGACATAAAGCAAGATGAGTATATTTCTTCCAACCTTGTTGCTGTGACGTAAATCAAGAC
>ML833010.1:72053-91053 GCA_009831015.1 Picea engelmannii
AAATTGAGTGCACATGAGAATGCATATGCATGAAGGATCCAACAAATAATTTTAAAATATTTAAAATATTTCTAAATGTTTAATTAATTAAAACAATGTACTTTACAATTGTTTGCAAGAACATGCATGTTCTTGCAATCAGTGTCTTTTTGCACTAAAAGGGATCAGTCAACCTACTATAAGATAAATAATGATAAATCAAGATGACCTATGTTATTAACCCAAATCATAATATGCAATAATGTTCCAAGAAAGAAATAAAATGGTGCAAAGTCAATAGAAGGGTAAGAACAATTCAAGCTCACTCATTAAACCATGGAGAAGAGACTGAGAAAAAAATCATACTTTACAAATGTATAGGATAAAGGAGGGAAATATTAGAGGTGTAGACCTGACTTGAAACATTGGCTCTGACCGGGAATAACACTTCTTTGTGAGGTGCTAAGAACAATAGACTAGGTACCTTACTTCTTAATTTCTATCCCCTTGTCACAAACTGCTTTCACTCTATTTACCAACCCTTTTGCCTGTCTTATTTCAACTGAAAATTAGATCTACATCTACACCCCAATGCCTTTATTGGTTTATGGAGTCTTTTATTCACGCTAAACTACTGTAAACGAAATTCTCAGAAAAGCAAGCTTATTCTCCTATTCTAATTTGTTGAAACTTTCTACTCAGGTATAAGCATATTTCCATAGTAACCATTGAAGCAATTTGTTGATTGACATACCTTAGTGTATGAAAACATCGAAAGAAAAAAACAGGTGCAACCCAAATTTCATATTCAATCTATATGCATAACTGCAAATGGATGTCAACGTGAAATTTGCAACATTTGGTAGCTTTGAAAAAACCAAATCCATGCAATCAGTTGTTCGATCATAAAATTATCGAACCACTACCTTTTATTTCTATGGAAAATAGATGATCTGTCTTGGAATATTCTCACCTTTCACTAATCCATTTTTTATGTAAACATATTTCTTTTGCAAATATAAAAGTGAAAGAGGAAAAGGTTGAAAACTATCTCCATGGCTCTGCAGGTCTTGAATTGAAATATTCTCTTGATAAAAAGTTTTAATTCCCCTTTCAAGTTCCACATTATAAGAGTCATATACTAATTTTTTTCTATTATTTCTAATCCATGCTAATAGAAAACTTTGCTTCTCGAAACCATCTTGCAATTTGGAGCCACAAATACCATAAGTGATATATGATTCTTCATGGACAATGGATACGATGTCCTCATGAAACTATTGGTCAAATTGTTTCTATGTTAAATATACAACCTTAACAACACTTTTATACTCTTTTTCAACTAAAGACATCTCATAAATACTAAATACATCATGACAATTAGGATTGGTAAGATGTCCTAGAAAATGTTGACACTCATCAATTTTATAATCATAATAAAAAAAAGAATTCTTATCAGTTATATGAGAAGTAAGGTATTTTGGAATAGCAACTTCTTCTTCCACTAATTTATCATTACCTTTTGCAAAATCAACTTCTTGAAAATCTCCAAGAAAATTTAAAGCATAATTATCCTTGTGTGCATAAATAGAAAAATTGAACATGTAGAATCATCTTGATGATATAAATTCCCTAAATATTTTATAGTAGAAATATATCACTCAGTAGTTTTAAGATCTGGAGGAAAATTAAAATATGAAAATAATGGATCACAATACTAAAAAGAATGTAAACCCAAACCTGAATTAAGGTGTTCATATTCTTCCTCCTTCTCCTAATCTGATGCAGCCCCCCTACTCCCTCGTAGGGCTTCTTGACCTCCCAGTCTTGGATCTCTGATTCTCGAGCCAAAAGACTATCTGGAACCTTAAAGGTCCCCCTCTATATCTAAAACACAACCCACACAGCTTACTAGTGTAGGTCTGACAACAGCCTGTGGCCTTCCCCTTTCACTTTTTGAGAGAACTCAAAATGTCAGCATTAGCTCCCTTCTGGATAATCCCTCACCTAATATGACCTAGGGATATGACCACGTGATTGCGGCCGTGGTCATAAGTAGTCTGGAGTTAAACCACTTTTGGATCGAAATGCTCCTACGACCTCCACATGTCCCCTTGGCAAAACCATGGTTCAAATTGTGGCCTGCCTTCGATTCCTTAACCCCCTCGCAACTTCTAGCCCCATAATGACATGGTATTTTTGATCTGATGATCTTAACGATAACGTCCAAATCGATGTTCAAATCTGCACCCTTCTTATCTACAAAACAATCAACTCTCTCTGAATCAACGATTGAGGTTCTCTTTGTAGTTATAGACTTTAGGAGTTTGAAATATCAAACTTAGCTTCGTTCCATTCCTCACTCTTCCAGATTTAGTGACCTTCAAACACCTCTCCTTCCAACCAATGAACATGCCTTTACTTGGGTGTTTGAAATTTCAACCTAAATCACCAATCCAATAGATCCTTCTCAATCGATGGTCAAGATTCCTTCCAGGGCTCCGGACTTCTGAGATTTCAAACCTCAAACCCTTATTTCTCAATGAATTTCACCTGGAGTGTAAGATCCACTGACACATTTCCCTCTTGATCCAATGATTGAGGGTTACTTCGAGAGTTTACCCAGAGTTAAGATATTTGCACCACGTCTACTCCAAATCCAATGGTCTAGATCTTAGTCTGGGACTTCAGGTCTTCTCACTTTGACGACCGCAATTCTAAAACTGGAAATCCACTTTGTCTTTTTCTCGGAGTATGAGATCTATTGAAAAGTGTCTCCTCCCAGATCAACAACTCACGACTCTTTGGCTCTTCATGCTTCGAGAGTTTTAAGTCTCAAAATTGACTCTTTATGAGCTTGTGATATCTGATGGTCCATGCTCCTCTGGATCTGACGGTCCAAATCTCTCCTCAATTAGTGACTATAATATTCTCACGATTTCACATTTTGCAAGATTGACGAATTTATCCTTTGACTTATTTGAGTCATGAGTTACTAAAATGTTGATCGTTCACCATGCATCCCTTCAGACTGAAGGTTCTGATGATGTCGGCATTTTGTGACATTGCAAAACATTCTCTTCTATGAAACTCCAAAGAGTTAAAACTCATGCACATTCCTTTGGATCTAACATATGTCATTCCATGCATTCAGACTTGATGGATGAGATCTGATTTCCTTGTGCTCATTTGTCCTCTACCTAGACGTAGATCTAACCGTCTAGGTTCTTCTCCATAACCAATTAGACAGTTACTGTCACTCCTCCTAAGCTCCTGATATCTCTCTGCCTAGAATATTTATCTATTTTCAAAGGTTCCCGACCTTTGTTCTCCCGATGTATCCACCTATGGGATTTTTTCAACACTCATGAAAATTTTTATCCCTTCTGAGCTTCTATCCTTAAAAGTATTTTGATATCCCACGCACACCTCGCATTCTGAAGATTTCAAAAAACTAAGTTCGAAGGATTTTCTTGAAAAGAAAATGCTTCTCGCCCACCTGGCATTCTTCTGCATTGGTCCTTCGATGTGTGTTGGCTTCTTAACACTATGAACACCTTGCACCTAGTCTAAGTTTCTCCGATTCTCTCTCAAATTCTCTGAGTCAATCAAAGACTCAGTCGATGCACTCCTTGCGTTCGAGATGCACACTGTGAATACAAGTATCATAAGAGAAATGATTGAAACTCAACCAAATTCATCATGAACTCATACAGTTAGTCTCTCGAACAATCATACATGAATGAATTGGAACAAATCATACACACAGAATAACATTAATTCAATCACACATGAAATGAACACAGTCCAAGGATTGGGGACATTTTTTGTCTTTTCTATTCATTCATGAAAAACAAAATACATAGTGTTTTTGCTACTCTAATCTGCTCTACTAATCTCTGTATTCTATTTATTTGTTATATATGTTACAATACAATACTGAAAAACTATCTAAGGACCGCTCCACGATCTCTCTTGTCATGTTCTAAAATCTATCATTTCAAATTCAAAGCTATTAGCTACTCTGTCCTATTACAATAACTACTATTTATTTCCAGATAGAGTCAACACTCCATATATGCAATTTCTTATAGTCCTTCAAGACTTTACAAACAAGTTACATTTTAAAATGTTGTCTACAAAAATATCTCAACAACCTATTAAATTCTGAGTTAAATGCTTGATTTGAAACTCTTTCATTACTGAGATGTCATTTTTTTCCTCCACGTGTGCATTGTTGGCTTTGAAGGTGATGCTCTTACATCATGATCTCAAATTATGTCACATGCCCAAAAATTCTCCTCAATCTCTCTAGCATCAACAAATAACTCGCCTAGTGATGAAGATATCCTTTATCTGAGATAAAAAAATATTAGATTGTTGATATTTTATATATATAATACAACATGGCAACAGTTTCATAAGGCTGAATATCCTTAGGGATATTGTAATAAAAACTATGAAACCTCATGTTGAATGTTGTAAGAATTTTTTCCTCCTTCCTCTTTAAAGAATTTAATTCATTCAAGTACTGATCAAAAGATTTGTTTTCAACCCAATATTTCAAAAATGCAACATGAAAATCAGTCCATGATTCTATTGAATCAACGTTTAAGTTTCTAAGCCATATCATAGGTTCTCCATACAAGGATTGATAAAATTCTTTCATGAAAACATCCTCATGGATGATTTGTAAATATCAAGGAATCATTCAAAAGAAACCATGTGTTGCTCAACTATCACATGATCTTCTCCATTGAACTTGGGAAGGTAATCTAAAAAATTGGGAGGGTAGCCATGGAGGACCAAAGTCAATTTAGGAGTTTTATATCCTTCTCCGATATTGGATTGAACATAAGTGAGTTGGACACAAAATGGAGCAATAATGACTTGAGGAGGTAATAAATTGTCTTTGTTATTCACATATTTACAAGATGGGTCAACTTTAGGAGGAATTGAGATATGGACCTGGCTAGTGGGTTCAAATGAATGAATGCGATTAAGATCAATAATGCAAGAGGGAAGATCTTATCTTATCAAGGATGAATTTACTATTGTTGGATTATATTCATCTAAGTAAACAAAGCATAGGAAAATTATTTTTACATGTAAAGAAAAAGGCACGATTGAACTGATGAAGAAAAATATGATCTATTTAAACAAATTAATGGCTTGGTACCTGGTCTTTTCCTTCCACCTTTCATTTTATGTCGGTTGGGATCATCCTCTAGTGGAGTCTTTTGATTGTGGAGTCACTAGGTGAAATATTGCAGTCACTATGTGTGTCTAGATTTTGTTCACCATCAAAAACCAAATCTGATTGTCGTCGTTCTCCTAGGGAAATATTGCTTCATTATTCCATTCCTCAGCAACGACAACAAAATATGTTGGTCCTAAAGTTTGCACCTCACTGCTAAAGAGCAGAAATAGGCCACCTCAAATTTGGAATGGATGTTTTTTATTTGATAAGTTGGTTTTGTTGGTCAGCTAAATGATAGGTTTTCTAAGATGACAATATGGTTGGACTAGCCAAACAATATGAATGTAGGTTCACCTTAGCTAATTCTATGAACATTGATGAAAAATTAGGGATATGGAAAGATAAAGAAAGGAAACAACAACAAGCAATGCAACGAATTACCTGATGTGTGAGAATTAATACTTAAAATGATATTTTAAGACCTAGACAAATATCTGGATATAAATCATCCAAAAAGTTTCCAAATAATTGACCTTTTTACTACAACAATAGTTTTTTAATAGGTTGCATAACAACAAAAATATGAATTAGAATAATAGTTGAAAGAAGAAGGAAATGTACATTGCACACATCACAATTTGCATCCAAGATAAGATTAAAAAAAATAAAGACTTGAGAAAGAAAACACAACTGTCATCAATATATATTCACTAGGTAGAGATATTTATAGTCATATGAGCAGGTCCAACCAATTATGATACTTGAATCTTTTCACTAAAAAATGAACCCTACCTTTATTAAAAAATTGATCTATTTTTCCTTTTTCCAAAAGGTTAGACCACCTTTCTAGGATCTAACTCAAAATTTAAACTCCACATTAGAACTAGACCCTATCAATCAAATCAACCTTCCCTACTTAATCACAAATTGTAAACATTGTTTTTATGTGAGTGAATGTGATTTGAAGCATCAATTCATAATATTCTCCTTAATGCGACCTCAAAGGAATTATTTTTTTATGAAAAACATTTTTACTAACATTGTGTATTAACTTCCAATCAAGTGACTCTAGAGTAAGCATTGAAGTGGAATCTCCTATATTTAATTTTTTCCCATTAGTAATGTGGAAATCACTAGATAATCACTTTGTTTCTTTTCCTTTATCGAAGAAGCTTGAATTATTGTTTATTTATAAACAACCAAAATATTTTTTTTTCTTTCAGTATCATCAACAAGTCATAGATTCAACACAATCCTAGTATTCTCTTTGTAATGATCTTTAAAATTCCTCAGAAAATTCAAAATTTGAGTGTGCTACAAAGAAAAACTGAATTTTGAAGGAAAGGGCATAAAAGGGACGAAAATTTTAGAAATAGAGGGCATATCTCTAACAATACAAGAGTTGTGATTCTAAGAAATCCATATCCCACAAAATTCTCCAAAACAATTTCACAAATTTCTTCTATAAAATATCCAGGCTTTGTCAACATAAGGCTCAAAGACGTTACAACAATATACTCATTAAAACTTCAATATGTCAATTGTTGGAATTAAACCTAGGTGGGGAGGATAACACTCCTTTTCATAATTACCAGGTCTAGACCCAACAAACAATATCATTCCCTATATGTTAAAACACCTATGAATCATATAAAAAGGGGAATATTTCGAAGATGAACCTAAATCCAAATATAAAAAACCATCATTTAGGATCAAAATCATATTGAAGATGCTAAATAAATAATCATTTCATGGCCCAAAAATGATGGTCCCATCTCCACTACCTTCCTATAGAAAATTACTTGAGGAAATATTAGGAGTCAAAATGAGTGACAAGATTTACCTTAGGTTCCCTATTTATCATTTCAATAATTCCAAGGAAATCTAAAGGAGTTGTGGTTATGTTCTGTCCTATAGTGAATAATGAAAGAAAAATTATATAGTCCCTTTTGGCAATAGTATTATTAAAAGTAGGACACAAACACAAATTGGAAT
Source organism: Picea engelmannii (assembly GCA_009831015.1). Taxonomy (NCBI): domain Eukaryota; kingdom Viridiplantae; phylum Streptophyta; class Pinopsida; order Pinales; family Pinaceae; genus Picea; species Picea engelmannii. Next base: position 79,228 of record ML833010.1, read on the forward strand.
TGTTATTGAGGTTTATTAAGTTCTAAAATATGCACATATTGGACATGTTAATCAATTTTCTTATTTAGGGGAACTAAGAATGAGCTCACATGATCTACCCTAGCCATGGTGATTCCATAAGAAAACGTGTAGTGTCATGACACATTAAATAATCATTTGAGAGCATTAGTATGGCTATAGAATTTCTAAATATGCAACTACATGAAAAACAATCAATGCTTTGAATATTACACACTTCTAATTGACAATCTTGGTATTCTACAGAAAATAAATGACACTCTCATAACAAAGAATTTAGAATACTGCTTTATAGGTTAAGAAAAATCTTTAAATACTTATTTCATCACTTTCATATTGGTCAAGATATTATACCATAAATCTCTTGAAGCAAAGACAATAGACATATTTTAAATAATTGTTGATATGTGAGAAAATCTACAGGGATCTAATCCTTGTTGGGATCTAATCCTTGTTGGAGTAGAAGTTAAAAGTTCACAATTTTAAAATTGTGTAATATAGAAGACCTAAACCTAGACTAAGGGAGAGTGACTCAAGTATCACATTAATAGTTCATCCTCATCTATAAATCAAACCCTAGACGTAAAATCTAGATGTCATTAATATAATAGTATTTTGTCAATAATGTCAACATGAAGATCTAAATCATTACAACTTCAAGAAAAAACAAATACAAATTACTAAATATGTAAGTAGAAATTGAACATAAATTAATACCAATCTTAAACATGTGAAAAAAAAATATCCTAGTAATATTTAAAATCTCTACATTATCCAATTGCATATACTCAAAATCAAAATTATAGAGAGAAATGGTGCTATATCATATCTCTATTTAAAAAAAAAACATAAAATAAAAAAAACAAACTATATTTAATTAGAAAAATAAAAAAATATGTTTAATTCGAAATCAAAACCGACAAAACACTTCGAATGCATGCACGCACGCACGAAACCTTTGAGAATTTGTTGTTTCATATGTTAATAGTGGTGAGTTGAAGAGAGAGGATAATTTTGTATAATCTAATCTATTACTCATAGATGGTTATAGAGAGGGAATCAAAAGAGGGAAACTATTTATATGTAATATTTGAAATAGAGAGAGAGTTAAAAGAGGAAAACTATGTATGTGTAATATTTGAAATCGAAATTGAAAAATGCACGATAACAACCTCTAACTAACCATGCAATGCATGGATAAAGTGTAGGTTTGGAAATTTGTGAAAATCAAAAGTCAAAAAGCATGATAAGCTCTAACGGATGGAGGGAAACTATCTATATATTTAAAATTGAAACTGAAAAAGCATGATAATACCCTCTAACGAAACATGCTTCAAACACAAACGTTTGGGAATTTGTGAAAATAAAAAGTGAAAAACCATGATAAACTGAAAGTTTGGGAATTTGTAAAATTCAAAAGTGAAAAAGCATGATAAGCTCTAATGGACGGTCCTTCAATATTTTCGTCCTCCTCCGATGCCGATGATCTCTCTGGTATGCCTGTGTGGTTGGTTTTTTTTTATCGTGTGTGTGTGTGGTAGAGTCTGAGTCATGCCTGTGGGATAGAGGAAGAGGCTGAACTAAATTGGAGGCATCTGCATTATCAGCTGGAGCTTCTTAATGATCACTAACGTCTCAATCGTATATTTTATCCTTATTATTTCCTTCTCCATAGATTGTTTTGTAAATTGATTCAAGAATCTTAATCTCTTCTTGCTTATTCCATCTCATGTATAGTCTTCCTTTCGATTTGTCATTTTGATTGCAAATATTTCAGGGTCAGCTCTGTTCTATCTGCATGCAAATAGTCATTGGTTGCAAGAGCTTAACAACAAAAGACGCGCCTTCAATAGAATTCAATCTCTTCTAAACCCTTTCGCAAAAAGAATTCGAGCTAAAGGTATGTATGGCTCTCATTTCTCTTTTCTGCACTCTCAATAGGTTAACCTTGATGCTATTGCTCTGGCCAGATACATGTAATATTTCGTTAACAAGTGGTTTAATCGACCTTTTCAGTAAGTTAACCAATCTCTTTAGTAATTTAATCTTTTATGTTATCTTTTTGATTAGTTTAAGCTTAATCCTTTTTTATAGCCCTTACTCTACCTATATATATATATATATTCTCATGTAACTAATTTTTCATTAATTTCTTGGTAGTTAGTTTAATCTGCTTCTTGAACAGCCTAACAAGCCCATCTCTGCTAATTGTAGTTAGTTTAATCTGCTTCTTGAACAGCTTCACCCCATCTCTGCTGATGGAATTTATGGTTCTTTTATTAGTCTAACTCCACATGCATTATTTGATTAGTTAACTGGCCGACATCCCTTGTATTTTTGCTTTATTTTTTACAGCAACCTCCACTAGCTCCACCCACTAAGGGTTAAGAAAAACCGGGCTGGCGATACGGACAGTTCAATGCATTCACAATTCTAATTCTGCGAACATTACATTATTTGCAATTTAGTAAATAAATTCAATTTCAAACAGTAAATACATAATCACAACAGAAATCTTTGTTCTAATTGTGTTTTTTTTTTTTTTTATCTTTTGTATATCTTTTTAAAAATTGTTGAATCTATAGATTTGAGTTATTGAATCTACAGATTTCAATGTTTAATTCTGTATAATCTAAATGTTTCAAATATTTTTAAATTTTCATAAATACAATTTAAAAAACAAAAAATTATCATTTCTTATAAATTTGTATCACTAAATTACAACTAAAAAACCAAAATGTAAAACAAATAGACAACTCCTAACTAAATCTAAACTAGCACAGCCACATAATTGTGGCTGATCAACACTGAAAGGGTGATAAGATGAAAAGAATCCTTAAAAGAATATATTAAATTTTATTATTGATTAACAAATAAACTGTTCAGTKTCATTTATCTGATGTTAATATTTTAATTTATGTTAATCACTTAGGTGGCAAWCAGTTAGCTATTAAAGTAATTTTTAAATATGATTAGGTAAATGTAAAAAAGTAAACACATAAACGGATGTCTTTATAATAGCTAGGAAGTTAATGATTGAAATCACAGCCATTTATTTTGTGTGACTACTAAGAATATTCCAGCCATATTTAATCACGTCCATAAAAAACTTATTAAATACTAAACCCCTATTAAATCTGCACATTGTCAATAGGTATACGCCTTTCGCCTTAAAAATTACAAATTTTAAAAATTTATATGTATTTTTTCCCTTATATCAATACTTTTTATTTCACTATACTGTTTGTTTCACTCGATTTTATTTCACTATATTGTTTGTTTCACTAGATTACAAATTATAGAGTTGTCCATTATTACAAATATCATACTGTAATAAATAACTTCACCCCTGGTGAATTTTGAATGAATAATAGTATCACTATTAGGTGAATAATAGTATCACTATTAGGTTTAACAGGCCCCTCAAAAGAAAAAGAGTGGATTTAAATGTCAGAGAGAAAATATATTAACATTTCTTTTCAGTGAGTACAATTTTTTTTTTTTTCAAGTGGTTTAACTTATTTTAAAAAAATAAGACATTGTCAACCTTACTTTTCATAATATCTCATTGAATTGATTTTCATGAGTATTATCTCACTTTAAAATGCCCGGAACCTTAAAGGTTGAAACCTCATACCTGCATGCTTACAGAAATTTCTTTTAAATCCCCTGAACTTTAAAAGTTGAAACCTTACAATAGTCAATCATATCAATAGCCTCTGAACTTTTATTTTTATAGCTTCTGAACTCCCATGATATATATTCGATATGAAATGCGTCTCCCCTCCATGCAAGCTATATTATATGGACTATGTGTGTGTTTATTGAATTGTTTTTATTATATGGACTGTGTGTCTGTTTATATGTAAAGATTTTTTCATCATTACATATTATATTGTAGAAATATATGAATTGTTTTTATTTATTTTTTAAATAAAAATAAAAGAAATAAAAAATTAAGAATTTTAATTTTCAAATATATTATATTAATTGTTTTTATTTAATTTTCTGTATAATCTTAATGATTATTTGAGTTAAAAAAAAACTAGTTCAAATCTTAATTTAAATTTAAAACAATTCAACCTTCCATTTTAGTTTTTAAATAGATTTTATGTTTTGCTTGCTTGTTGAAGTTATATATATACTTTGACTATTCTTTTTTTTATTAAGAATAGAAGAATCAGAGTTTTCCTAAACAGGATTCAGGGTTTGAGTATTAAATTATGTTAAATGTTTTATTTCTAAATTTAAAAAAAAATTATAGATATAGTATGCATTTTATATTTATTTAGTTTTTCATTTATAAAAATTACTTGTTAAGTTTGGAAAAATAAGATTTTTTTTAGTATTTACATATATTTATAGAATATATGAATTGTTTTTTTTTTTTTTAAGAAAATAAAATAAATTAATTAATTAAAGTTATGAATTGTTTTTATCCTTTTTTAAAATAAAAATAAAAGAAATAAAAAATTCAACATTTTAATTTTGAAATATATTGTATTAATTTTTGATATTTTAATTTCTAAATATTTATGATAATAAATTATATGGTTTTTATATTATAATTTTATTTAAATATTTATTTGTATTTATAATTCATTTTCCTTTTAATTAATTATGTAAATAGAAAATTTGTATATAGTTTCTTGTGTACATTGAATATTTTATTGACTTCTGTTTTAACTTAAAATATTTATTATTTGTTTTTTTTTTTTCATTGTNTTTTTTTTTTTTTTTAAGTGTGATGTAAATTTGTATATGTTTGTTGTCTTTTTGTTAATTTATTTGTATTGCTTTGTATTTTCTATTAAAATTATGTAAATTTTACTTTAATTAACATAATGGATCCATAGAACTACTAAACTGCTAAAGGAAAACGGCCAGCGATTAGGGTTTGAAACATCGAATGCAGCGTAGCAGGGTTTGAAGCCGAACAAGCTTCGCCTGAGTTTGGAAGAGTGTGAATAGGCAGTCACTACCGACTGGCCCCAACATGGCGGCTTCATCGGGAGGAGGGACGCCCCCTTCCTACCGTAACATTCTGAGCGGCGACACATCCCATGCGGATTCGACCCAACCACCGACAGCTCCAGTGCTGGGAGCAGTATGGAAAGCGAAGATGAAAGGAAATTGTTTACCAAGAGTGGTTAAAAAACCACGATTTGTCATCCCGGAGAATAAATTGGACGAGTATCGAGGATATATGAAGAATCATGCTTTAATCTGTAAGTTCATTGGTATTTGGCCGTCTGAAAAGGAATTAATGAAATGGATTCAAACAAAATGGTAGCCCAAAGGTCACATTGATCTGAGATTAGGGGTAAAGGGTTTTTTTACAGTTATTTTTTCAAACTTACAGGATACAGAACGCATTTTTGAAGGAGGGCCCTATTTTTATAGCAATGAAGGGCTTTTTCTCCGACAATGGGAGGAATGTTATAACCCTGAACAGGAGCAATTTCTAGCTGCCCCTGTCTGGGTTCGCCTCTTTGGGCTTCCCATGGATTTTTGGGACCCCGAAATTTTAGAAGGCATAGGAAATTCTTTAGGTTCTTTTGTAAAAATTGTTGAGGCCACAGCCCGTGGCCGATATACATCCTTCGCAAGAATTTGTGTTTATATGAATATATCTGAACCCTTACCAGACATGATCGAGTTGGAATATGCAGGTAAAGTTTGGCAACATCTTCTAGATTATGAACATATCCCCTTTTGCTGTAGACGCTGCCATGAATATGGCCATTTGTACAAATCCTGCCCTTTAAATGGCTCTCTGCAACAACCTTCCAATGTTAATAAAACAGATCAAGTACCATGCAAAGATGATGAAGGGTTTGTACTGATCTCCAATAAAAAACGCCAAACGCATCTAGTAAACCCTCGCCCAGGACAAACCTCCAAACAAAATCCCCCTGGCTCGGTATCAACGGAGAACAAGTATGAGGACTTATAGGAAGAAGGCGATCTGGTAGCTCAAAAAATTGCAATGGATGAACAACAGGTTTATCACATGGCGACCATACCGCAAAATCACTCTTCGAAGCGAAAGGCAGGGTTGGAAACGGAAGTAGCTGAAGAGACTACGGTACATGAACTCACCCCAATGGAGGTAGAACAATCCAAAGAGGACTTAAGTGCAGAAGAGAAGCTGATGAGGCGTCTTTTGTTTGAATGGAGAAATCTTGATGACCGCATCATACCAGTTGAGGAGAAAAATTTGTATAAGGAAACCTTTGAACATTACCTTTCAGAACAGGCTAAGATGGAATCCCAAGCACAAACTCCCAGAAAAAAGATGCTTCCCCCTCCTAAGCAAGAAAAAAAGAGAGGAAGACCAACCTTGCAAGAATTCATACAACTAGTTGGAGAAATGCTGATCAACACGGGCAAGATAATACCATTAACAACGGTATTCCAACAACTACCCAAGAATTTATAATGAAAGTAATCTCCTGGAATATCAGAGGCCTTAACAGTAAGGGAAAACAGAGACATCTGAAAATGAAATTGCAAGCAGAGAAACCTCAGGTTATGTTATTACAGGAAACTAAAGTTTCGGGACAGAAACTGCAGTCAATAATACAATCCCTGAAACTACAGTATGAAGTCATGACAATTGATTCGGCTGGCACCTCCGGAGGTATTGCGGTATTATGGAATGGAGCAAAGGTGAGTGTCGAAGGATGGATAGGGTGTCCCCGAATTTTATCAGCTATCTTCCGGCAGATAGGATCCGAGACCAGCATTCTAATTTCAGCGGTGTATGGGACTCCTATTCCAGGACAGAGATCAGATTTTATTAAAAGCATTAGAACCTTGCGTACGATGCATCAGGAGAAGTATTGGTTACTAGGGGGGGATTTCAATATGATATTGAATCTCTCAGAAAAGAAAGGAGGAATAAGAAGGGAAGATCCGGAAATGGACCTCTTCCGGGAGTTACTTCATGATTTACGTTTAGTTGACATACCCATAGTTAATGGACAGTATACCTGGAATAATCGCAGGGGAGAACGCCATCAGGTTGCTTCCAGACTAGACCGATTTTTAGCTTCATAAGATCTAGTGACACTGGATATCTACTATGCAGCTACAATTCTTCCTACTATCGGCTCTGATCACTGGACGATTACACTGGAGATAGATGTCCGAGCAAAACGACCAAACCGTCCTTTCCGTTTTGAGTTATTTTGGTTAAGAGATCCTGCCTTTCTGGAAAAAGTCAAAAACTGGTGGCATTCAATTATAGTCAGAGGACACAATAAAATGCATTCCTTTCAGCTAAGATTAAAACAATTAAAAGCAGAGATAAAATGCTAGAATATTGAAGAATTTGGGAACATACATCAAAACCAAATTCGACTTCAAGAGAAAATGAAAGAAATTCAACAATCAATCATTCTGCATGGCAGAACAGAGGAATTGGTCGTGGAAGAGGGACGTATTGTCAGTGAGTAGGAAGAGAGAAGGAAACAAGAAGAGATTCTATGGAAACATAAATCCCAGACCAATTGGCTGAAAGAAGGGGACCGTAACACTAAATTTTTTCATAAAGCTATGCTGCAACACCGTCAACACAACAAAATATTTTCACTTAAAGAAACAAATGGGGAACGTCTATTTAAACATGAAGAAATGGAGCAGGAATTAACGACTCACTTCAAAGACCTCTTAATGGAGCCTATCCCAAACAGGCTTACTGCTATACAAAAAATAACTCAGCATATTCCCCAGGTGATTACAAGAGAACATAATTTGGCCTTGCTACGAGAAGTCACTCTTCAGGAGGTTGAAGAGGTGGTCCTGCATCTCCCTAAGAATAAATATCCTAGACCAGACGGCTTTACAAGTGAATTTTTTAAAGCAGCCTGGCCTTTCATGGGGCCTGATATTCAAGAAGTGGTTGAAGAATCCCGAAGGAATAAGAAGGTTTACCCAGCCTTGAATGCAACTTTTATTACACTAGTGCCTAAGAGCAAGGATGAAGACACTCCAGTGGGCTTTAGACCGATAGCATTGTGTAATGTAATTTATAAAATTCTCTCCACAATCATGGTCAATCACTTAAAACCTATGCTTCCTACACTAATTTTGCCAGAACAGACAGGCTTTGTAAAAGGTAGACAAATTCTTGATGGAATAGTGGTTGCTCAGGAAGCCATACACTCGCTCACAAAAGACAAACAGAAAGGACTATTAATAAAACTGGATTTGTCTAAGGCTTATGATCGTATCAGTTGGCAGTATCTTATAGAAGTGATGCACGCTTTTGGTTTCGATGATCAATGGCTCCAATGGGTCAAGTCCTTTATCTCTACGCCACATTTTTCAATTCTACTGAACGGTAGTCCCACTGCTCCTTTCAACATCACCAGAGGCCTAAGGCAAGGAGATCCCCTATCTCCATTCTTGTTTATAATCGCAGCAGAAGGTTTGGGAAGAATGATCAAAGCTCATTTCCCTGAAAGAAAGCTCCAGGGATTAAAACTGTGGGGTCCTCAGCTGCCTCTCACACATCAGCAGTTCGTTGATGATATCCTCCTATTCTGCACGACAACGTTACAAGAATGCAAAGCGATCCTCAGTATCCTGGAAATTTTCAAGGTTGCTTCAGGTACTGAAATCAATAATGAAAAATCAAATGTTTATTTTTTTAATTGTAATGTTCAAATTCAAAACTTCTTAACAAGAACCTTACGATTCCAGAAGGAAACTTTGCCTATGAAATATTTGGGAATGCATCTAAATTCATGTCCCATTAGACAAGCCGATTGGCATGATATTCTAAGCAGAGTGGAGAAACGAATCCAGAATTGGGCATTTAGAGCCTTGAACGCACCTGGACGCCTAATTATGATGAAATCGGTAATTCAAGCTTTACCAGTATACCAAATTTCAGGCAGAGCGTGTCGGAAAGGTATATGCTCTGCCTTGGTATCCATGTTCAACAGATTTCTTTGGCAGGGAGCACAAGACAAACGGAAATGGGCATTGGTATCATGGGATAAACTGCTTCAACTAAAGACAGCAGGCGGGCTAAGCCTTAGAGACCCTTTCATTTTGAACAATGTACTCGGTGCTAAGTTATGGTGGCGTTGGCTAATGGGAGGGTCGGACCTATGGAAGAACGTCTGGCAAACAAAATATGATATGCCACGCACAGTCTCTGGCAGATTGAAGATCGACAGAGTGCCAAAAGGTTCTTTAATCTGGAATTTGGCTACAGCAAACAAACATTTAATCAGAATGCACAGATTTTGGGAGATAAGGGAAGGAAGTGCAACCCTTTTCTGGGAGGATTCATGGCAACAGAGAGAAAAATTGTTCACTCGATTAGATTTGGGGGAAATCTTTTTGTATACAAACACACCAGCTCATCGTTTAGTACAACATTACTGGTGTCCAAACCATAATGATGCCTAGAGGATGTGGAAAGATTAAAATGGATGGGAGGCAGCCCCACCTACACAGCAATGGGACAATTTCACCAAAGAACTGAAAATAAGGAAACTCAGACGAGTTACAGGGTCAGATATATTGAGATGGGGATACACAACAAAAGGACAGTTTACAATTAAAGAAGGATACTACATCCACTCACAACAAATTCACCAAATTGCTCAGCCGCTGTGGAAAAAGATTTGGGCACTAAAACATTGGCCTAAAGTAGAATACTTCCTGTGGATTTTAAGCCATTATCGGATCCTTACATGGGAGAATCTTCAGAAAAGGGGTATGATAAGACCGTCTTATTGTGTGCTTTGCCATGCAGATAATGAAACCACTGAACATATTCTCAATACTTGTCCGGTGATACAACAGATCTGGAGAGATTTGGAGCTCCTGTTTCGTCAAACGGACAAAAATAATACTAGTATTGTTGAAACGATTATCAACTGGAGGAAAGGACGATATCACTGCCAAGTAATTAATCAAGCATGGACACTTTCATTAGGCTTCCTCCTATGGAACATATGGAAAGAAAGGAACCAGCGTATCTTCCAAGATACAACCCAACACCTGCAGCACATATGGCATCGTACTATTGAAAAGATCCGTGAAACCATCCTTGTTGAAAGATGGTCTGATGAGGACTGGAAAGCGGTGGGAATAGAAGACTATATTTTACAGCAACTCAACCTACAACCTCAGATGCTTTATAAAGGATTATGGAAATATAAACCCCCTGAACACACTATTGAGGAACATTGGTCACCTCCACAACCAGGTTTTATTAAACTCAATTATGATGGAGCCTCTAAAGGTAACCCGGGTCAAGCTGGAGCAGGTGGGATTTTCCGCAACTCCCAAGGAACAGTTTGCCGATTTTATGCAATGGATTTGAGCCATGCCACAAACAATGAAGAAGAGCTTATGGCGGTAAAGAAGGGCATCCTTATAGCTATCAGAGAAAACTATCACAGAATTATAGTGGAAGGGGATTCAACCATGGTCACTGGAGTTATTCAGAAGCTGCAACAAGGTACCCCTTGGGAGAAAATCACCCAAAGTTGGAGGACAGCCGCTCTTATGGAAGAGGTAAGTCAATTGCTGAAGAAGGTCCAGTATTTACTCCCTAGCCACATCAAAAGAAAAGGCAATGCTGCAGCAGATTTCTTGGCCACTTGGGGATGTCAGAATATAGAGCGTTCCATTGATGCTTGTCCGCGCCAAGCAATCTGGGATGTGGAGTTACACTCACTACAACTGATCGTCAACAAAGATCTTCAACCCCCCCAATCGAGGTGAACAGCTGGCCAATAGGATAAACCGTTCATAACCATCATGATCCTCCGCCAAGCTCTATCAAAAGTTGTGGTGATCAATTGCGCTATATATCATCAGCTTGAACATGGTGAAGCAGTAGGATAGCTAGTTAATGCGCTATATAGGATAAAGAGACAATTTCAATTTTGGCAAGCCTTCAAAGCATTTAGACAGCCAATAGACCTGGTTTCCTATGGGCAGGTTGAGGCCACAATATAAATATTTTAATGTAGCCTGTTCTGCATATATAAATAGAAAATAGAAAGGTACCACCTAATTTACAAAAAAAAAACATAATGGATCCATGATTTTGTATTCCATATTCAAAAATAGATTTGAGTGAGTTGTATATTGTTATATTAAAAGTTTGTTCAAAGAATTATTTTCATTTTATGCAAGGAAGTATTATGTGAGGCTTAGGCCTTAGGCTTAGGTTTAGGCTTATTATTTAGGATTTAAACTTAATGTTAGGCTAGGATAGGATAACTTAGTCTATCTAGGTTAGGCTAGATTAGTCTATGTAGGTTAGGGGAGATTAGGATACACTAGGTTAAGGTCAGATGAGATAGGTTAGGTTCGAATATCCTAGCAGGTTATCGCAGGGTAGGTTATATTAGGCTAAGTTAGGGTAGGAAAAGGTAGGATAGGTTAGGCCAAGCTGAGCTAGGATATGTTAGGTTAGTTTAAGCTATGCTAGGCTAGGAAAGGTTAGTTTAAGGTAGGATAGGTTAGGTTGGGCTAAGATTAGGTTAGGCTAGGATATATTAGGGCTAGATAGACTAGGCTACCTCAAGGTAGGATAAGTTAAGATACGCTAAGGTAGGTTAGGACAAGTTCAGCTAGGCTAGGATAGGTTGAAGTTTGAGCTAGGTTAGATTAGGTTAAACCAGACTAGTTTAGGGTAAGGTTAGACTAGTGTACTTTAGGGTTGGTTTAGGTTAGACTAAGTTAGTCTAGGCTTGGGAGAAATGGAGGGAGGAAGAGAGAGGAGGGGTCAGGAATAGGGGGAGGTAGGGAGGGAGGGTGAGAGGGAGAGAA
>ML833010.1:117593-132099 GCA_009831015.1 Picea engelmannii
TCTAGCTGGATAAAATTTCACAATGTGTCCCATATTGTCACAATGGTAGCATTGTATAGATGAGTAATCGGTTTCCTTTCATTGTCCTTTCTTCTGGAATCTCTTTGGATGAGATTCTTTATGACTGAATTTGTTTTGGGGGTGAGACTCTTTATAAGTTTCTTTCTGGAAGTAAGACTTGTTCCTTCCTCCTTTAGTGTGAGTATCTAGGGCTTAATATTCATCTCTTTCTAGTAATGCCTCTCGGTTAGCTACTCTTGCTTCTTCTTAAATGCATTCTTCCCAAAGAATATCAAATTTTATTTTCTCCTTTCTTGCACAAATGGTTTGGATGAATTCATCCCAAGGTCTTGTCAGACCATTGTGTTAATGTTTATGCCATTACTATAGTTATTTGCAATTCAATAGATAATAGCAACATAAGAACAAGATCACTGAGAAATACACATCCACAAGAGACACAACATTTATCTTGTAAAACCCTCTAGGGGAAGAAAACCCAACAAAACTTCCTTAATATAAATAGCCAATATAATTCCAAGAGATCTTATGCTAAAATAGAAAGTCCTCTCCCAATATATGTGCCAACCTCTCTCTCCTTTGCTAGTAATAGATTAGAACTTGTCTCTCAAACTAAGCAAGTGAGTTGTGTTCAAATGAGGCACTAGCCTCCTTTATTTATACAAGTTCTAGCACATGTGAAGTGTCTATTCACTGGCAGGGATGACTTCTTCATCTGGGTGGGTAAACCCACCTTTATCATATTTTTGGGTCTTCTTATTAACTGTTGGGGCCAACTTATTATTCTGCCTATTATAATTGTCTATTGACCAATCCACAAAAGGGGATTTGGTCCTATTATAATATCCGACATGATCAATCCACAATGGGGATTGATCCTATAAATAAAATATCAATAATAATAATAATAATATTTGCAGTTACATTATTTCAACACTCCCCCTTAACAAGAAGGGTATTCTTTAGTAGCATCATGTGAGAGAGAGGAGACAACATCATCAATATCATCTTGGCTGGCATATTTATAAATCATCAGAAGTTTTCTTGATTGGCAGCATCATCATTTGCAAAGGAATTCCATCATCATCTACATCAATATGTATTAGTATAAACATGATACCTCATCATAGCACTAGGTTGGCCCATCACAGTACTAGACTGGCTCTATGTCACAATTGTTAAGCTGGTAGCTCAGTGCAAGTCACAGCTTGCTTTACATCTGAAAACTAGGTCAGAAGAAAGGTATGCATCATCTTTCTTTACATCTAACAACTCGGTCAAAAGCAAGGAACGCAACATCTTGATTTACGTCTAACAACTAGGTCAGAAGCAAGGAATCATCTTGCTTTACGTCTAACAGGGAGGTCAGAAGCAAGGAACACACATATCATCTTGCTTTATGTCTAACATCGAGGTCAAAAGCAATGACTCATCTTTCTTTATGTCTAACAGTGAGGTGAAAATCAAGGAACACACACATCTTCTTGCTTTATGTCTAACAGCAAGGCCAGAAGTAATGAATCATCTTGCTTTACGTCTAATAGTGAGGTTAGAAGCAAGGAACACACACATCGTCTTGCTTTATGTCTAACAGTGAGGTCAGAAGTAATGAATCATCTTTCCTTACGTCTAACAGCGATGTCAGAAGCAAGGAGCACACACATCGTCTTGCTTTACATCTAGCAATGAGGTCAAAAGAAATGACTCATCTTTCTTTACGTCTAACAGTGAGGTCAGAAGCAAGGAACATACACATCATCTTGATTTACTTCTAACAGTGAGATTAGAAGAAATGACTCATCTTGCTTCCCATCTAACAGTGAGGTCAGAAGCAAGGAACACACATCATCTTGCTTTAGATCTAATAGAGAGGTCATAAGCAAGGAATCATATATATACTCCCCCTTTCAGGGAGGGTCCTTTCGAACTATGCCAAGCTTTTCTCGAAAGTGTTCAAAATTTACACGAGATAGAGGTTTGGTCAACACATCAACAACCTGTTCATCCGTGCTAATGTATTGGAGCTTCAAGGATCCTCTCTATACCATGTCATGGATGAAATGATAGTGGATCTGTATGTGCTTCAACCTGTCGTGGAATATAGGATTCTCTGTCATGTTTATGCATCTCTAGTTGTCACATAGAATCATGGTTTCTCTCATCTCCAAGTCAAATAGGCTAGTCAACAACTTTTGAAGCCATATAGCTTCACATCTAGCAGAACATGTGGCAATGTACTCTACTTCTACTATGCTGAGAGAAATACTGGATTGCTTCCTACTCTGCCATGAGATCATGGTTGATCCCAAACTGAAACAACATCTGGAAGTTCTTTTTCTGTCAACAACACTTCATGCCCAATCTGAATCGGTGTATCCACTCAATGTGAATTAATTATCTCCGTTATAGCTGATACCATAATCCATTGTGCCTTTAGGGTACCTCATCACATGTTTTGCAGCCATTAGGTGAACACATCTGGGCTCTACCAGAAACTGACTCAAGGTGCTCACTGCAAAACAAATGTCTGGTTTGGTGTTCATCAGGTACATCAGTGATCCAATAATTTCTCTGTACGGTGTGGCATCTATTAAGTCTGACGAAGTATCGACTAGCAGCTTTAGCTTTGTTTCCATGGGTGTATTCATGGACTTAAATTCTAGCATGTCGAATCTCTTTAATATTTTGACTGTGTACCTCCCTTGGTTAAGGAAGATCCTTTTCGGACTCTGCCATACCTCAAGACCTAATAAGTAATGCATTATTCCAAGGTATTTCATTTCAAATTTTGTGGCAAGTCTCTTTTTACATTCAACGATGAGATTTTCTTCTCTAGTTAAGAATAAGTCATTCACATATAGTAGTAATATTGTTGGTTCATTATCCATAATTTTTAAGTAGATATTTGAGTCTGCTTTACTCTTGGTAAATCCTAAGCTCGTCAAGAAACTATCTATACAGCCATACCAAGCTTTGGGAGCTTGCTTCAATCCGTATAAGGCTTTCTTCAATCTGCAGACATGAGACTTCCTGTCTTCAACCTCAAATCCTTATGGTTGCTCTATATACACTTCCTCTTCGATAACACCATTTAGGAACTATGTCTTCACATCCATCTGGTGCATCTTCAATTTCATCTTAGCTGCAAGAGATATGATGGTTCTGATCGAAGTGTATCTAGCCACAGGAGTGAATGTCTCTTCATAGGCAATGCCTTCCTTCTGGGAAAATCCATGAGCAACAAATCTTGCTTTATATTTCTCAATACCCATCAACAACATGTTTCATTTTGAAGAGCCATTTTGATGATACCACATCCTTACTTTTTAATCTGGAAACTATTTCCCATAAATCATTCTTTATTATGGATTGGCATTCCTCTATCATGGAATCTACCCATTCCTTCTTTTGAATGGCTTCTTCGAAGCATGTAGGTTCTTCATCAAGTAGATTGAACATCAAAGCCATGTAACTGGAGAATGGCTTTGGTCTTTTCACTTGTCTCGAGGTTCCTTCTGGAACACCATACTTCTCCCCATATTGAATAAGCTCTCTTTCCCAAGCAAGCTTTCTTTTATGGGAGAAGGTCATTTGAGGAGGTTCTTGAACTTATGTTATATCATAGTCTTCAGGAGTCTCCTCATCAGGGGAAGTTACGACTTCCCTTACTAGTTCTACAGCCCTGGGAACTTCCTTCATGGATTCTGCAACCCTAGGATTTACAGGTTCCTCTTCATATACTTCTTCAAGCTAGCATATTCTTGATTTATTAAGTGTTTCTTCTTCATCAAAGGTCACATCCCTGCTTATTTCAATGTGGAGGTGACTAGGTATGTAGTTTCTGAAGGCCTTAGAGACCTCACAGTATCCCACAAATATTCCCTTCTTTCTAGAGGGTTCCAGCTTGTTTCTTTTCTCTTTTGGTATATGAGTAAACACTGGATAGCCAAATATTTTGAGATGTCTTACCTCTATCTTCTTTTCGGTGAACATCTCTTTCAGGGTCTTCAACCCAAGTGCACTATGGGATAATCAGTTTTGCACATAAACAGTTTCCATTGTTGCTTCTTCCCATAAGAACATAGGAATATCTTGATCATGGATCATAGTCTTCACAGCTTCTAGTATGGTTCTGTTCTTCCATTCAGCTACACCATTTTTTTGTGGATATTGATCCCAACATATTTGCAGAAGTTCACGAGCTCTTCTGAGGTATATTCTACTCCATTATCTGACCTGAGTATCTTAATCTTCCTTATAGAAGGGTTCTCTTATCAAGGCTTTGAATTCCTTGATCTTGTTCAACACTTCAAATATATCCAGGTCTTTTATGAGAATAATCATTAATGAATGATACATAGTATACATACCCATTGATGGAATATGAATGTATTGGGCCACAGACATCTGAATGAATGAGTTATAATACTCCTTCTTCTTTGCTATCCCTTTTTGGAAAAGGGTTCTTGATATTCTTCTCTTGCGCACATCCATTGTATATGCCTTCTTGATCAACCTTGAGTTCTGGTAAACCTATGATAGCTTTGCATATGTATGCTAGTGCCTTGTAGCTGATGTGGGCTAATATTCAATGCCAAGATTCTTCAATGGCATGGGTCATGGCAGCTTCTGAGTGACCCTCTAGCTTATGCAACTCATCTTCTTCTCTTCAAATGATGATTTCTCCATTTACGGTCTCTTCTTTAACACATTTCCTTCTGCAACCTTCGCTATAGCTTCCTCATGTGACCTGGAGAAAGGTCAACAAAACAACAAGAAAGAATAATATCCTTCTTGATAGTATAAAGCAATAGCATGAAAAATCATCACAGTAGCTCCGTTAGAGCTATTACTTGTAATTTAGAAAATTTTAAAGGTAAGGAATACAATAGGAAATGAGGTCAACACTCTCACAGTGTTGTGACCAAGCATTCTTCCATGACAACCTAGAACTAACACACGAGGTTTCTCCTAGAGGAGGTGTTAGTCGTATTAGGCAAAGCATATACCTTTATATGCTCACATGCTATTCGGTGTAATAATTTACAAGCACTGCTATTTCAACTATAGTCATCAACTTGTGACGTGTACCTTTGAATGTTGATTAATCAAACCTGGAGCCTTATCCTCAAGAATGAGTGTTTTCTTTTCTTCCAGGTCTCCTTCACTCAAGTGACAAGTGCTTTCTTCAACCGATCTTTTGTACTAAGACAATACGCTAACTTGACAAAAGGTTAGGTTAGATGATAAGCTCTATGATCAACTTTCAGTTCTTCTAATAATTTGATCATAGCTTCAACATGCAACACTGATAATTTCATGACAAATAGATGTATATCAGAATAATGACACCTAGGTTGCATCATTCCTTTGAATGTGTTGGATCTTGAGATCCTTCTGGATCTATGGCAAGAGATACCTTCTCCTGCAAATACTCTTTAGGGTTTAACCATTAAACATATGTAAGTACATACCTCTGATATCATTTACAGGTAGTAGCTCCATCTAGTAGCACCGGTAATCATTGCCAACTCTTGAGAAAATTTCAAGGGTGATTGCAGTTGGTTCTATGGATGCAATTGCAACTAGTACTACAACTGCAACTAGTTCTGAGACTGCAACTACAACTACAACTTAGGGTTTTATGAGGAAACCCTAATTCTTCAAACTTTGAATTTTGAAATTTTGATCCAAGGGATAGATGCATTGGGATGAGGTGATTTAGCTAGTGTAGTCGAAATTTCAATAATCTAACTTTAACCCCTTCAAACTTGATCTGCAGATTTCTGGACTAGTGCTTCTCGTTTTTTGGTACTTCTGGTATTGTAGTACGTCTGGTACTTCTGGTACTCTAGTTTGCTAGTACTTTGTGAAACTAGGGTTTCACTTTCCAGGAGATTTAGCCACTAAAAAGGTGCACTCTACATGCCAAAATGATCTTGGGGGAGGGTGCAACTTTCTAGGTAGTTTTGGAGATGAAAAGATTCACTTTTGAAAAACCCTAATTTGTAGGTACTGCAACAGTGACATTTTTCCTCTTGCGAAATATTCTTCCTTCAGGTTGGATCTGATACCATGTTAATGTTTATGCCATTATTATTGTTGTTTGCAATTCAATAGATAATTCCAACATAAGAATAAGATCATTGAGAAATACACATCCACAAGAGACACAACATTTATCCTAGGAAACCCTCTAGGGGAAGAAAACCCAGCAAAACTTCCTTAATATAAATAGCCAATATAATTCTAAGAGATATTATGCTAAAATAAAAAGTCCTCTCCCAAGATATGTGCCACTCTCTCTCTCTTTTGCCTGTAACAGATCAGAACTTGTCTCTCAAACTGATCAAGTGAGTTGTGTTCAAATGAGGTGTTAGCCTCCTTTATTTATACAATTTCTAGCATGTGTGAAGTGTCTCTTCACTGGTAGGGACGACTTCTTCATCTGGGTGGGTAAACCCACCTTTATTATCTTTCTTGATCTTCTTATTAACTGTTGGTGCTGACTTCTTATTCTACCTATTATAATTGTCTGTTGACCAATCCACAAAAGGGGATTTGGTCCTATTACAATATACAACATGATCAATCCATAATGGGGATTGCTCCTATAAATAAAATATCAATAATAATAAGAATACTCTTTGTAGTTACATTATTTCAACACATTGAGGGCTTCCATTATGAGTTCATCTTTGTCTATGGTATCTCCAATTGCTTCTAACTATTCATTGAATTATGATATTTTGGAGAAGTATTCTTCGATTGATTCTCCTCTTGGCATCCTTGTGTTCTTGAGATGAGTTATTAGATTCATATTCAATTTTATGTTCTTTCCTTCATATAGTCTATTTAAGGCATAAAATATTTCTTTCAAATTCTTCTTTGATGACACATACGGAATCAAGCGGTCTTTGATTGAATCTGCAATGATTCTTTTGGCGCTGATTGTGTCCTTTTGGCGCTTTTCTTTTCCTGCAGCATCATCGAGCTCCAACACTTCTTATTTGATGAATATTTCTAGGTCATTCTCTTCAAGAATGAGGCCAATACAATACTTCCAGGAACAAAATTTTTGCACACCTTCTAGCTTGTCAACAACCTTAATGCTTGTAGACATATTTTACTTGAAGCTGGGAAACTGTCCAAAAATGAAAATGTTCAAAATTAAATTATGAACTTACCAGGAGGTGCGCTTAGCTGAGGCGAGTAGCCTAGTGCGTTTGGATATGATAAAATACAATGTTTACCCTTCCAAACTTGATCTACGCATTTCTAGACTCATTCTTTTGGTTTTCTGGTGTCTCTGGTACTCTTGTACTTCTGGTACTCTAGTTTTTTGGTACTTCTAGTACTTTGTGAAACTAGGGTTTAACTTTCTAGGAGATATAGCCACTTAAACATTGTGCTAAGGATGCCAAAGTGATCCTTGAGGGAGGGCACACTTTTCTATATGATTTTAGGGCTGAAATACGTGTCCAACAAAAGCCCTAATTTGCATGTATGACAACAATGAAGTTTTTCACTTTCTCTTGTGAAATATGCTCTCTTTAGCTTAGCTATGATACCATGTTAAGGTTTAATATATTATTAGATTTATTTGAATTTCAATAGGAAACAATAGCATAAGATAGGATCACTGAGAAATACACAATCATAAAAGACACATCATTTATCCTGGGAAACTCTCAAGGAGAAGAAAACCCAACAAAAACATCCTTATTATACATAGCCAATACAATGCCAAGAGATAACTCAAAAAAAATAAAAAAAATCCTCTCCCAAGAATGCACCTCTCTCTCTCTCTCTCTCTCTCTCTCTCTCTCTCTCTCTTCTCTAACTGCATCTCTGAAACTTGTCTCTCTAAGAACAAGTGAGTGTGTATCTAAGTGAGGTGCTAGCTTTCTTATTTATAGAATTTTGGCACATGTGGAAGTGTTTCTTCACTGGTAGGGCTGACTTCTCAATCTGGGTGGTTATAACCACCTTTAATATATTCAGGGGCCTCTTTAATATATTATGGGACCAACTTATTATTATGCCTATTACAATTATATTTTGACCAATCCACAAAAGGGGATTTGGTCCTTTACAATAGCCGACATGATCAATCCGCAATGGGTATTGATCTAATAAATAATTCCACAATAATAATTATAATACACTTTCCAATTACATTATTTTGAAAAGGCCAACATATCAGAAATGCATGGGTATATGAAGGAAGCACATGGAAAAGGGTTTGAAGTAATACACAGGTATGAAATAAGGTCCAAAAAAAGAAAAATGCTAGTTGATTATAATAAATCTTCCATGCATGATGAGAAGGGGTTAAAAGAGAGAGGCAAGAAGTAGGATTTAATTAAACCAAAGCTGGATTATGATGAAGGCATACATTATAGCCACCGGGTGAAATAATTAAAACAATAAATTTAGACTTTACAACAACAGAATCAAGAGTTGGAGAAGAAACATTTTAAGCCGCAAAAAAAGACAAGAAGATAAAGCTTGAAGGAAAGGTACAGGTCTTAATCAAACCAAATATCTGAAACAACAAAAAATAGGATATTTAAATGAAGAACACTTATTACAAAGGAATTACCAAAATCTCTAGAAGAAAAATCAAAAGGCGCTACCCAAATTTTCTGAAAATCCTCAATATTTTCTTATTTTTGCCATTGTCTTTCGGTGTGCCTTCTGAACAATTGGAGGTGAATTTGTGAAAAATGAAAGAGGGTTTTGTTGAGAACAATGCCATGCACAAAAATGTCTCTTAAATTTTACACATGTATCATGTTTTTGGAGAAACAAAGAGACATTTCAGGCCATTTTCCATAAATTCACCAAATGTTGATTTCCCTATTTTTGTCATTGTCTTTGGGGGATCCTTACTAACATACAAAAATTCATTTTTAAAAATTAAAAGAGGGTTTTTTTGGGAATGAGCCCATGCACAAAAACCTCTCTCACATTGTACATAGGTATCATGGTAGCAGATAATCCAAGATGTATTTGAAGTCATTTTTCCCATAAATTCACCAATTTCTGGGTGAGTTTTATCTATTTATGTTCCAATTCAGTTTCCATATGGAGTGCATGTGGGTATCCATGCGAAGTCAAAATCCAGCAAAAACTTGGGAATACTCCTTGATACGAGTTTTTTTTACTCCAATTATCAACATGAGCTATTGTTGCACTAATATAAATTTTGTTTAAGTCTAGTTAGAGGCATTGTTACGACTTTTAATAAGTTGTTGTCTTTTGATAAAATCAATGCTTTTGAGATCAAATTAAGGAGAATATATGCTTCAAATCAGATTCACTCAAGTCAAAACAATGTTTCTAAATTATGATTAAGAAGTGATATTTGAGTTGATTGATAGGGTTTGGTTGTAATGTGAAGTTTAAATTTTGAGTTAGATCCTAGAAAGGTGGTCGAACCTTTTGGAAAAAGGAAAAATAGATCAATTTTTTAATGTAAGAAGGGTTCAGTTTTTAGTGAAAATATTCAAGTATTAGAATTGGTTGGACCTACTCATATGATTGTAAATTTTTGTACCTGGTGAATATATATTGATGATAGTTGTGCTTTCTTGCTTAAGTTTTTATTTGTTTTAATGTTATATTAGATGCAAATTGTGATGTGTGCAATGCAGATTTCCTTCCTCTTTCATCTATTGTTATAATTCATAGTTTTGTTGTTATGCAACCTATTAAACATCTATTGTTGTAGTAAAAAGGTCAATTATTTGGAAACATGTTGGATGATTTGTATCTGCATATTTGTCTAGGTCATAAAATTTCATTTTAAGTCTTAATTCTCACACAACAAGTAATTCATTGTATTTATTGTTGTTGTTTCCTTTCTTTGTATTTCCATATCCCCAACTATTCATTAAAGTTCATATGATTAGCTAAGGAGAACCTACATTCATATTTTTTGGCAAGTCCCACTAGATTTTCATCTTCAAAAAGCTATCTTTTAGCTGACCAACAAAGCCAACTTATCAAAAATAAAAACTAACCACTCAAAATTTGATGTGGCCTAGCTCTTCCCTTTAGAAGTCAGGTGCATAACTTAGGACCAACAAGAGGCATGGATAGGTAAAAAGGTAAACTATTCATTTATGAATACTTTTAGTTATGAAGTATTTGTCCATATTGATAAAGAAAATAGAAGAAAAATTGAAGAAAAATCCAAGAAATTTGTCTTTATTGGATACAATGTTAATGATTTTGGTTATCTCTTATAAGATTATAAAAATCACAAAATCGCCAGTAGTAGAGATATCATATTCAATGATAAGGTCATGTTCAAAGATCGGTTGCATGGAAAGAAACAAGAAAAAGAAAAAGAAGAATACACAATGCTTGATGAGATCACTGGAAAAGAAACTCCAAAGATACTGTAAAATCAAAATGTACAACAACATGAGTAACATGTACCTCAAACTCTTGCAAGTGTTGTTAGAAGATATAATTGGTCAAGTATACCCTCTAAACTATACTCTCCTTCATTGTCTTATAAATTATTAACTAATTCTAGTGAACTAGAAAGTTATGAAGATGTAATGTAGGTAGACACTAAAAACAAGTGGGAGAAAGGCATGAAAGAGGAATGAATTCCTTAGTAAGTAACCTGAATTGTGACTTGGTTCAATTTCCTGTAGGAAAAATAACATTGAAAAATAAATGGGTTTATAGGTTGAAGGAAGAAGATGGAAGAAAACAGTGGTATAGGGCCATACTTGTTTTTAAGGTATTTGCACAAAAGAAAGATACATATTTTTATGAAATATTTTCTCCTATTGCCAAAATGACTTCAATTGGGAACCTTTTAAGTCTTTTGGTAGTAAAATATTTGCATCTTGAATAATTATATGTAAAAAAAAACTTTTCTCCATGGGGATTTGGATGAAGATATTTATACACACAATCCACAAGGGCATGATGTCAAAGGGAAGAATAATTTGGTATGAAAGTTGAAGAAGAGATTGTATGGCCTAAAGAAAGCTCCAAGGAAGTGGTATTTGAAGTTTAACAGGTTTATGATAGAACAACGTTATAGTAGATGTCATTTTGATCACTGTGTTTATTTTAAGAGGCTAGAAAATGGAAGATATATTATATTTATATTGTATGTAGATGACATGCTTGTTGCAGGGTATAACAAGAAAGATATAAATGTGCTCAAGAATAAATTATCTAATTAATTTGTGATGAAGGATTTGCGTTCTGTAAAAAAATATCTTGGTATGAGAATAACAAGAGAGAGTAAAAATTGCAAATTGACATTGTCTCAGAGTGAGTACATAGAGAAGTTGTTGAAGAGGTTTAGAATGCAGAATGAAAAAACAGTTAGTACACCATTGGCCAACCATTTCAAATTAACCAAGGAAATGTGTCCCAATCCATAGGAGAAGATAGATTACATGTCCATGGTCCCTTATTAATCAATACTTTGCAGCTTGATGTATGTGATGGAGTCCACAAGACTTGATATTGCACATGCAACTAGAGTTGTGAGAAGTTATATGAATGTTGGGCGCAGGAATATTTTTGGGATAAAGATCGATTTGGGGAACAAGATCAATTTTGGATAGAAAGACCTAATTTTGGAGCACGCGCAATAGGTGTTACTAAAGAAGCATGAAAAAGAAGAAGGAAAAACAACATGTAGAAGGAAAAGAAACACGATGCACATGAAAACATGTTTAACCATGATAGGGTTAGGGGTTTTGACAAATATGTTAATAGCTATAATCCTATAGAGTAGTATAAATAAGGACCTAGGAGGTCTAGGTTGGGTGTGGTCAGTTGATTATTAAGAGTTAGTTGGTTGGGAAGCGATTGATTGTAATATTTTTTGTGGTAGAGTGAGATAAGCTAGGTTTCAAGGGTTAGTTCACAGGTTGATGAGAATGGTGTGATGTACTCAGCCTCCTCGAGGGTACTTACCCTCATTTTGATTGTAATACCAAATATTTATTGTGCACAATGCAATATTTTGCAGAAGAATAAATAAAAGAGTAGAAAATCTAGATCTTTGTGGTGTAGCCCTAGGAGGGGGTGAAACACAATAAACCTTGTGTTCTATGTGATTGTTAAACAATGATTTACTTTTTTGTTAATCACTATCTCAGGATTGAAAGGTTAAAGTAGTTATATCAAGATGCATGCATAGGTTTAAAGTTCAATGAATTGTAGAAGTAGATGCATCATTAATAAGGATAATGCATAATGAAAAGAAGCTAACCAGAATCCACACTCATTCATAGAATGAAATCATCTGAGTATTGTAGTCCCCCATAAAATCTACCTCAGGTGAGACTACGCTATGCACTCTGTGCATATCTTTTCATTCTAGTTTGTGAGGAGGGATGATGGTTTTGAGGGTTTTTTCATAAACCTGTTTGAGATCAGAACCTAGGTCAACTCAAGAAGTAACCAAAAAATGGTTCCATTGCTAGTTAAAACTACATGGGATTGAGTGGACAAGATCCATGGAAGAAAAGCATGGAAGATGAAAGTATATAAGGGAATGTTTATTCCATGGAATCCAATTAATACAGATATTTAAATATAGTGGAGAACAAAGGAGCTCGAGTTTGTGTAGAAGGACAACATAAACCCTAAGTTATAATCATGCAAATATATCAACAAATACATGTTTAGCGACTTGCATGAGGTATTTTTATGTGATTTCCTGCATTTGTTGCAGGATTGGTTATTGAGGTTAAAGGAAAACCACCCAATGAATCAAATCTGACAACTAGAGTGGAATCGTGCGGAGATCACATAGTTACAACAAGTTAATAAAAATTCATGCATGTATTATATTTTTGGTTAGAGAGTATTGTGAAAGGTTTATTGTCATATTTATAGTAGATACTGAAAATTCATACACTAAGGAAGAGCATGATTTTATAAAGGGGCACATAGGTAGGTACATCGCATCATTGTATTCTTTAATCAAGATTTTATTGTATGACAACAATGTTATGACCATGGAATCAGATAACCAAACTTATCTATGTGCGTGGGGGAAGGGGGGGAAGCACTGACATGAGGTTGATGGATACGGAAAAGAAGAAGGATTCCATGGAATCAATCATGATGGAAGAGGACTAGATAAATCATATTATGGAAAAGGATAGAAAGACACACACCATAATACATTACTAATATAAAATGAATAACAAGAATATTTCCATAGCTGATAGAGAGGGCTTGGAAAACGATGAAGAAGAGGTAGAGGATCTTCGGGATGTGCAGAAGATTGAATAAATTTTCCATGAAACATATGAAAGGAAGGGTCAGGAACATAAGAAAGAATTCCAATTCAAATCACCATCAGTGTGGAACCTACAACCCCATCTGTGACTAATACATCGAAAATAACACCAGCATTTAGACAACCAAATTTTAGTGAAAGAAGAGAAATAAGAAAAGGATCCAATTCAACAAAATCAATTGGGGGAGAAAGTTTAGGAAGTAGCAGTCAAATATCCACATCGTGTGGAGGAAGTATTTCAACACAGTTCAAAATTCGAAAACATGACCCCATGATCAGATTACCAGAATTCCAGGAAGAGGCATCAGAGGACCTTGAAAATTATTTATTCATCTGTGAAAATATCTGGCAAGAAAATAAGATCACATATGAGGATACAAATCTCGTGCAGTTAGCTATCACACTACGAGAGTGCACGCTAGACTGATACGTGAACCTATATGTAAAGAGTCCACAGGGAGTACCAAATAATATCATAGATGTGAAAAAACTATTGGTACATGAAATTTAGAAGCCAAGCTCAAAAGACCAGTACATGAATGAAATGATTGAAATTAGGTAGAAACTAGGTGAGTCTATTTGGGAGATTGACCAGAGGTTCAAATGTTTGAAAGGAAAGTTGAAATATGAAATTATTGACATGAAACATAGGCACTCATTTGTGAACTCACTCTTACCACACTTGAAGTACCTTTGAGACAAAACAAGTTCCAAACTCAGGCAGAGGATCTACATGCAACCCTACATCTAGAAGAAAAACAGTATCAGTAGACAAATCCAACAATAGAGGAGTTGAAGGATGATTTAAATAATCTCACATTTCAATATAACTAGAATAATGGAAAAGAGAAAAGAGAATTTGTTTGGTGTACGCTATGCAAGACAAACGGACACCATAAGAACGAATGTCCAACTTTTGCGTAGTACTTGGAAACATGGGTGTTGAACCCCTTGCTAATAGGAGGAGCATGGTGTGATATTTTTAAGAGGCATGGGAATGATCCATATCATTGTACAATGATGCAAAAGTATAATATAATACCAAAATTTTCATATTGCAATTTTTTCAAATCAGTGGGACATGATTATAAGGATTGTAGAACACTAGAATTGATGAGAGAAAGAATTTCAGACACTTACAAGATGAAAGGAGAAATGATGACATGGAAATATGCACCTTAGTTCATC
>ML833011.1:0-11181 GCA_009831015.1 Picea engelmannii
TGGTTGTAAACAGAAAAAGAAAGCCTGTAAAAAAGACTGTGAATGTTCTAACTGTAATTCTAGGAAGAAAAGATTTTCAAAGAAATTTCCTAGAAAATTCTCAAGAACCAGTCCTTCCAAGAAGAAAGCTTTCTTTAAACGCAAGCCACATAACTTTAAAGCAAAGCAGTCTTCCTTCTTTATTTGTAAGAAGCCTGGCCACTGGGCATCTCAGTGTCCTCTGCGGTCTAAGACTAAGTTCCAGAATAAAATCATGGATCC
Organism: Picea engelmannii; assembly: GCA_009831015.1. Lineage (NCBI taxonomy): Eukaryota > Viridiplantae > Streptophyta > Pinopsida > Pinales > Pinaceae > Picea > Picea engelmannii. Next base: position 262 of record ML833011.1, read on the forward strand.
TTTTCAAACATGATACGATCCATCGGAATGGGAACTAGTTGATAACCGTTGAGATGGTGAATACCTATCCCTTACAGATAGTGATTCCTCCATAGATGACACTCCCTCCTACCAAGTATCTGAGGATGATTCTGACACCTCCCAGATAGAAGATTCTTTAAATTTCTTAGACATTAAAATGATGTCTCCATATAATGACCTTCCAGCCCTAATTCAACAAAGGTCCACCCTGCAACAGAAAATGTCCACCCTGACTCCTGGATAGTTCCAGCTTTCTGATCGCTATGCTTCTCAGATTGCCCGCCTTACTGAGCAAATTGACTCCCTTCAGCAGCCAAGCGTGGTGAATATTCACCATTATACCCCAACTGATGCTGAGTTCATTAGACCTGCTAAACAAAAGGCCAAAGGCAAAGGTATTGTCAAGATTACTGAACCTATCTCATTACCTACATCCAAAGATGAATCATTAGACAATACCATCTTTCATCTTGAAGAATCCATAAAAGAAAAAGAAGCATTAGTACAAGAACTGTGGAAAAGCTTAAAGTTGCAGAAAGAAGAATTGAACTATCTCAAGATGAAAAGAGATGAACAAATAGAAAAATAGATGTTCAATGAAGAGTCAGATCATGAACTATTTGAATCTAAGTTAGTAAAAGGCTTAGATGACAGATTAGTTATTTCTGTAAATATTAGAGTCCAAGGATATCTGCAATATACCTTAGATGCACAATTAGATACAGGTGCAATGAATTCCTGTGCCAAGCATGGAGCTATACCATCATATTACTGGCAACCAATTGATATCTCATTAAGAGCTGTCAATAAAACTGAACTAAAAATTAAATATATTGCTCCAGACTTTCCTATCTACTTACAGGAAGAAAAAATGTCGGCTACCCTATATTGTTTTGACACTGGTGTAGATATACTTTTAGTTCAGGACTTTGTAAATAAGTGTTTACCTTTCACTATAGGTAATAATTTTGTACAGTTTTCAGTTTTGGGTAAATCTCTGAGAATACCAAGCAAGACTACATTTGAAACAAGGATTGCAGTTAAGCAGCATGAACAACAAATTAAAAAATCTGCTAGCAGTCTGATATGCATCCAAAAGATCATTGGACATGCTGAAAAGCATGGCATGGAAATGATAAAGGATATTAAAGAAAAGATAGAATCAGATTGTACATCTGACTATCCCAATGCCTTCTGAACTAGAGAACAATATTTTGTCAGTCTGCCATATAAGGAAGATTACATTCCCAGACCTCAGAAAGCTTCTGCTAACCAGATGTCTCCCACTGAACTAGATTATTGCCAAAAGGAGATATCAGAATTGTTAGAAGGAAAACTGATAGAAAAAAGTAGAAGTCCTTGGGCTTGCCCTGCCTTCTATGTCAATAAACACAGTGAGCAGAAGAGAGGAAAACCAAGAATGGTCATAAATTACAGAGCACTCAATGATGCTCTACTTCCTATCAGGTTTCCTCTACCATCCAAAGAATTATTATTTTCAAAGATTGGGAAGTGTAATGTGTTTAGTAAGTTTGATCTGAAAAGTGGATTTTGACAAATAGGGATTATCCCTAAAGACAGGTACAAAACTGCATTTGTTGTTCCTAATGGACAATACCAATGGAAAGTAATGCCTTTTGGTTTGAAGAATGCTCCATCAGAATTCCAAAAACGGATGGATGATATCTTCAAACATCTAAATTTTGTAATTGTATATATTGATGATTTACTTATTTGCTCTGTAGATTGTAAAACTCATGTACAACATTTAAAGGTTGTTTATGATCTTTTGTACAAACATGGATTAGTGCTCAGTCGTTCCAAGCTCTGTTGGGCACAAACTAAGATTGAGTATCTTGGATTAATACTTTCCAAAGGAGAAGTAGATCTCCAAGATCATGTTTTGAAGAAATTATCAGAATTCCCCGACGAAATTCTTGACCAGAAACAACTACAAAGGTTCCTTGGTTGTCTAAACTATATTCGACAGTTCTATGAGAACCAGGCTAAGGATGTCCGAATACTACATAAAAGATTGAGCAAAACATTACCATGGAATTACAAAATGACACAAGTTGTGTAGATAATCAAGCAGAAAATCCAGAATCTTCCAAAATTGTATCTTCCAGATATGAGCCTCCAACTTATCCTTGAAACTGATGCTTCCAATGAGACTTGGGCAGCAGTTCTTCTACAGAAAAATGGTCCAAAATTGGAAGAAGTTTGTATATATACTTCTGGATGCTTTAGTGATACTGAGTCAAGATACCCTTCATCTCATAAAGAGATCCTTGCTGTCAAAAATGGGATCAAGAAATTCAGGCTATTTCTAAAACCTGTACACTTTATTGTTAGAACTGACCTGAAACATATGAAGGGCATGATTACTAATAAAAGATTGTTGGAACAGGGAAATAACAGGATATTGCGTTGGAGCTTGTGGCTTGACGGATTCGACTTTGAAATCCAATATAAGCCAGGAAAAGATAACTGTGTCGCTGATTTACTTACAAGAGAAGCAGCTCCAAGCAAAGATAAGGATAAAACAGTTAAATGGCTTCATCCTCCTTGAGCATAAGGGATGCTCCTCCACCAGGATTCAAATGGATCCTAGTGTGTGATAATTGTAAATATTGTTACTGTTTTGATTGCTTAGTATGCTGTATTAAGTCTAGCCCAAATTGTATAGATATTTTGAAATTTTGGGTACAGACTTATAATCATCTGAAATCTTTTAATAGCTATTTCAGACATAGTCATAATGTTGCCAGAGGTGTAATCACTGGAGGACCATTTCAAGGACAGACATATATAGTCCTATATACACCAGACATTACTTATGAAGATTACTGCCAAATCATGTTGCAGACTAAGTATGATGGATCTTGCTGGATAACCTTTGAATGTTCTCCCTTCAAAGATTATCATTATTTTTGGTCTGGTTGGTTGTATATACTGTTCTGGACATATTTTCCTAGAGATGCTGATTTATTTAAAGCTAGTAAGGAAGCTTTTATAAAATGGTTTCAAGCTGAAGTTCAACAAGGAGCACACCACGAAGGATGGTTTACATTTAATCTATCATTTATGGGTAGTGAGCTACATTTTAAAGAGACTGAGCCATCTCAGCCTCCTACTTATAAAGTTACCAGTGATTATTTTGGAGATTTATGTATACCAGAAGATGAGCTGATCCCAACTATGCAAGGATCACCTTTCTACAGATGTTTCAGCTGGCTTCCTCCTTTTTCATCGGATCACAGCTCTCCTACCAGCAGTCACTTTGGTTTTGATAGTGACGCCTCTTTTGACTCTGTAGCTGAATATAATATAATAAATCATATGGAAGCACGATGGGCCTAGTTGTCCCACTTTGTAATAAAGTTATTCCTTTCATGTCTATCGGGCCGATAGTGGTGTCCCGACAGTTCCGTGGGTTCTTGTAGAACTCCACAGTGTATTCATATGATAGAGAATAATTACTTTAGTCAGTGTCATTCTGTAAAAGTTGGTATGGGTTCCCATATGGCCGAGCCTCCAAGGGAAGAGATAACAACTGTAAGTCCACAGCTGCCCCATCCACTTCATGGAATCTTTGGTCACCGACAGTTGCCAGTATTAGTTTACCGGTAACCTACTCAAAGTTGTATAAATAAGGCTCCACCCCTCTCATTTATTCATTCAGAATTTGGGAGAGTTCGAGAGATAGTCTAGTCTGAGTCTGTCTGAGTCGAGCAGTGTGTATCCTCTTCACTTCACTCGCCTTCGGGAACTTGTGACTGTGAACAAAAAACACTGATCTCAAGTGTAAAATTGTAAGGTCCTATCGTATATGATACCAATTTTACAGAGTAGAACCATATACGCTAGGACATTACAATTTTACACCCGAGATCAGTTTTTTTCGTTCACAGTCACAAGTTTCCGAAGGCGAGTGAAGTGAAGAGGATGCACACTACTCGACTCAGACAGACTCAGACTAGACTCTCTCTCGAACTCTCCCAAATTCCGAATGAATAAATGAGAGCCTTATTTATACAACTTTGAGCAGGTTACCAATAAACTAATACTAGCAACTGCCGGTGACCAAAGATTCCATGAAGTGGATGGGGCCGCTGTGGACTTACAGCTGTTATCTCGTCCCTTGGAGGTTCGTCCATATGGGGACCCATACCAACTTTTACGAAATGACACTGACTAAAGTAATTATTCTCTATCATATGAATACACTGTGGAGTTCTATAGGAACCCACGGAACTATCGGGACACCACTGTCGGCCCGATAGACATGAAAGGAATAACTTTATTACAAAGTGGGACAACTAGGCCCATCATGATTCCATTCGATTTATTATATTATATTCAGCTACAGAGTCAAAAGAGGCGTCACTATCAAAACCAAAGTGACTGCTGGTAGGAGAGCTGTGATCCGATGAAAAAGGAGGAAGCCAACTGAAACATCTGTAGAAAGGTGATCCTTGCATAGCTGGGATCAACTCATCTTCTGGTATACATAAATCTCCAAAATAATCACTGGTAACTTTATAAGTAGGAGGCTGAGATGGCTCAGTCTCTTTAAAATGTAGCTCACTACCCATAAATGATAGATTAAATGTAAACCATCCTTCGTGGTGTGCTCCTTGTTGAACTTCAGCTTGAAACCATTGGATAAAAGCTTCCTTACTAGCTTTAAAGAAATCAACATCTCTAGGACAATATGTCCAGAACAGTATATACAACCAACCAGACCAAAAATAATGATAATCTTTGAAGGGAGAACATTCAAAGGTTATCCAACAAGATTCATCATACTTAGTCTGCAACATGATTTGGCAGTAATCTTCATAAGTAATGTCTGGTGTATATAGGACTATATATGTCTTTCCTTGAAATGGTCCTCCAGTCATTACACCTCTGGCAACATTATGACTATATCTGAAATAGCTATTAAAAGATTTCAGATGATTATAAGTCTGTACCCAAAATTTCAAAATATCTATACAATTTGGGCTAGACTTAATACAACATACTAAGCAATCAAAACAGTAACAATATTTACAATTATCACACACTAGGATCCATTTGAATCCTGGTGGAGGAGCATCCCTTATGCTCAAGGAGGATGAATCCATTTAACTGTTTTATCCTTGTCTTTGCTTGGAGCTGCTTCTCTTGTAAGTAAATCAACAACACAATTATCTATTCCTGGATTATATTGGATTTCAAAGTCGAATCCGTCAAGCCACAAGCTCCAACGCAATATCCTGTTATTTCCCTGTTCCAACAATATTTGATTAGTAATCATTCCCTTCATATGTTTCAGGTCAGTTCTAACAATAAAGTGTACAGGTTTTAGAAATAGCCTGAATTTCTTGATCCCATTTTTGACAGCAAGGATCTCTTTATGAGATGAAGGGTATCTTGACTCAGTATCGCTAAAGAATCCAGAAATATATATACAAACTTCTTCCAGTTTTGGACCATTTTTCTGTAGAAGAACTGTTGCCCAAGTCTCATTGGAAGCATCGGTTTCAAGGATAAGCTAGAGGCTCATATTTGGAAGATACAATTTTGGAAGATTCTGGATTTTCTGCTTGATTATCTGGACAGCTTGTGTCATTTTGTAATTCCATGGTAATGTTTTGCTCAATCTTTTCTGTAGTATTCAGACATCCTTATCCTGGTTCTCATAGAACTGCCGAATATAGTTTAGACAACCAAGGAACCTTTGTAGCTGTTTCTGGTCAAGAATTTCGTCAGGGAATTCTGATAATTTCTTCAAAACATGATCTTGGAGTTCTACTTCTCCTTTGGAAAGTATTAATACAAGATACTCAATCTTAGTTTGTGCCCAACAGAGCTTGGAACGGCTGAGAACTAATCCATGTTTGTACAAAAGATCATAAACAACCTTTAAATGCTGTACATGAGTTTTACAATCTACAGAGTAAATAAGTAAATCATCAATATATACAATTACAAAACTTAGATGTTTGAAGATATCATCCATCCGTTTTTGGAATTCTGATGGAGCATTCTTCAAACCAAAAGGCATTACTTTCCATTGGTATTGTCCATTAGGAACAACAAATGCAGTTTTGTACTTGTCTTTAGGGATAATCCCTATTTGCCAAAATCCGCTTTTCAGATCAAACTTACTAAACACATTACACTTCCCAATCTTTGAAAATAATAATTCTTTGGATGGTAGAGGAAACCTGATAGGAAGTAGAGCATCATTGAGTGCTCTGTAATTTATGACCATTCTTGGTTTTCCTCTCTTCTTCTCACTGTGTTTATTGACATAGAAGGCAGGGAAAGCCCTAGGACTTCTACTTTTTTCTATCAGTTTTCTTTCTAACAATTCCGATATCTCCTTTTGGCAATAATCTAATTCAGTGGGAGACATCTGGTTAGCAGAAGCTTTCTGAGGTCTGGAAATGTAATCTTCCTTATATGGCAGACTGACAAAATATTGTTCTCTAGTCCAGAAGGCATTGGGATAGTCAGATGTACAATCTGATTCTATCTTTTCTTTAATATCCTTTATCATTTCCATGCCATGCTTTTCAACATGTCCAATGATCTTTTGGATGCGTATCAGACTGCTAGCAGATTTTTTAATTTGCTGTTCATGCTGCTTAACTGCAATCCTTGTTTCAAATGTAGTCTTGCTTGGTATTCTCAGAGATTTACCCAAACCTGAAAACTGTACAAAATTATTACCTATAGTGAAAGGTAAACACTTATTTACAAAGTCCTGACCTAAAAGTATATCTGCACCAATGTCAAAACAATATGGAGTAACGGACACTTTTTCTTCCTGTAAGTAGATAGGAAAGTCTGGAGCAATATATTTAATTTTTAGTTCAGTTTTATTGACAGCTCTTAATGAGATATCAATTGGCTGCCAATAATATGATGGTATAGCTCTATGCTTGGCACAGGAATTCATTGCACCTGTATCTAATTGTGCATCTAAGGGATAGGTATTCACCATCTGAACGGTTATCAACTAGTTCCCATTCCGATGGAACGTATCCTGTTTGAAAAAGATCCATGATTTTATTCTGGAACTTAGTCTTAGACCGCAAAGGACACTGAGATGCCCAGTGGCCAGGCTTCTTACAAATAAAGCAGGAAGACTGCTTTGCTTTAAAGTTCTATGGCCTGCGTTTAAAGAAAGCTTTCTTCTTGGAAGGACTGGTTCTTGAGAATTTTCTAGGAAATTTCTTTGAAAATCTTTTCTTCCTAGAATTACAGTTAGAACATTCACAGTCTTTTTTACAGGCTTTCTTTTTCTGTTTACAACCAAAGTGATAAGTTTCAATAAACGTATCACAGACAGAAGAATCAAATCCCAATTGTTTCTTAAGGGATTTCTGAGTCTTCTTGCGAAGACATTCTTTTTGCAGAGCAGTTATTATTTGCTCTTGCAAACCAGCTAGAGATAATTCAGAAATATCAATTTCTAGATCTTCAAGTCTTTCTCTAACTAGTTCTGGTATTTTTCCAGGCATAGCAGATAAATATTTCCTAAGATATGCTATGTTTTCTGGATCTGGTACTTTGTAGAGGAGGTCTGCATGGTACAGAAGAATTTAGGAAGTTGGGATATATGGCATAACTGTTGATTCATGTACAAATCTGCAAAATGATTTGTATCAAGTTTAATATCACCATAAAATTCATGAATAACAGCTTTAACAAGCTCATAAATTGGTCTTTCATGGTTCAAAATTCTGAGCTTGCTCTTGGGAGTAACTCTTTCCCACCAGATTCCTAGATTTCCAGTAAATCCCCAAGTCAATCTTAGAGCTAAATCACTCCAAGCTACTTTATCTTTGAATATCATCTTCTGGGTTTTATCCCAGGCTTGCCATTTTTGGATCATCTTCATGATCTCAGTTTTTGATTTGCAATTAACATCTGAGATAGGAGCACTCTCTATGTTAGAGGTGGAGAGTGTAGGATGATCAGGGTCCTGAGGGGCTTTCTTGGAAGTACCATACTTTGCATTACACCATTTTTCCCAAGCAGACTGATATGTAGGTCCTGTTGAGGGTTCTCCTTCTTCTGATTTTCTTGATTGAGAAGGATAAACATTAGTGGACTGTCCCTCTTCTCCATCAATGACTTTGAGAAAGGGTACTATAGGAATTCTGCTTTGAGAAGCTTGTTTTATTTGATCTTCTAATTCAGAAGATTGTCTTTTCACTAACTCTATTTTATTTACAGCTATTTCCAAAACTTCAGCAATCCTGGCTAAAGTAGGATTTGGAATGTCACATGCTATCTGTTTAAGAGTTAGTTGTTTCTGTTCTTCTTTAGGACTAGAAGAACTAAACCATTTGAAAGAGGCATCTCCTCCAATTTATTCAACCAAAATAGGGGATGAAGGCTTAGTTTCTTCCTCAAAGGAATCTTTCAGACTAAAGACAGCAGTCTGAATTATTTCTAACTTTTCAAGAATTTTTTCAAGTTGAGACTTCATCTGTTCTTGATTTGATTCTAAAGAATCAATTTCGACATGCAAACCATTTAGATGAACTTTTGTTTGCACCAAGTCTTGAGCTATGTCATCTATATTCTGTGCAAGACAGACAGACTGGTAGTTTGCATAGTTCTGAAGTCTAACAATATCTTGAGGAGGGTCAGCATCTGCTTTCCTATATTTAATGAAATCTAGGTTAGCTACCATATCATTTTGGAATTTAGGGACATGGTTCCCTGGTCCGAGATTTCTATATGGTAGTTCTGGTTTTTTATCCCTACCACTCTTTGGCAATGGGGCATTCATCATTTTGATCATAGGGATGGCTAGATCTTGACATTCAGAACAATTAGGATGTTGATCATTATGTTCTTTTTTGGACTGATATGTTCTGAAGGTTTTAGGAGCGGATGGTAAATGAGACAATTCTATATTTACAGGAGAATCAGAAGAGGGTTCTTGAACATGAAACTGTTTTTTACAGTAATAACAATTTTTAGAACCTTTCTGATGGGTTAGTAAATGATCATCTAATTTAGAATTTCCTAACACAAGTTTATATACAGGAGTCTTGCTAGCAGGGGGAGAAGATAAATATCTTGCAGAGGATTGCCTAGGCATAGTATCAGAAGTATTTGTTGATAATGATGACATTTGTCTATCCAAGTCTTGTATTCTGGTACTCTGAGATCGTCTTATTCGAAGAACAGGTCTTCCTGAAGAATCAGTCTCGAATTTGAGTTCTCGAGGCATTGGAGGTGAGATCTGGGAAGAAATAGGCATATAATCTGCAGACCATTCTTCTATTGCTGTAAGTTTAGCAAAACCCAAAGTTAAGGGGGAAACATTGCCGGGACCAACCACCACGCTTTCGTTAGCAGCACGTTGCAGAAGACTAGGATTTAAAGCATGCATAGTCGTTGAAACGAAGCGAAGACAGATAGTGGTATGTAGCTGGGCAATTTCAGAGGCTTCTGCCATATTAAAGCCAGAAAACTGTATGTAGGCTTGCAGAAGGATGTTGATATAGGGGTCAGAGAGAGAAACTTGATATCTCAACAAAGCAGATGACCAGACAGGGCCATTATGAAGTGGAGCTTGGAATCCAGAGATGAGGGCGTCAGAGAAGGTATTATGTCTAGAATCAATGATGCAAGTAAGAACAGAAGTATCTAGACCTGGTCGGATTAAAGGATTTATTCCAAACTGTATTAGGCCAAGATGAACATATTTATAGCCATGTTCTAAACCCCAATCTATATCGGCTTGTTGGATCAAAGGAATTTGATAGACAGATTTTCCTAGAGAGAGTGGAACATTATTAGAGCAATATCTAATGAGAGTAGTAGCTCTAAATTTGAACATAGGGAGATCTTATATCTTAGCTGGCTCAATCTTGGGCATACGCCAGTTAACATCTGGCTCGTATTCTTGAGCTAGCAATCTAGTATTATATAATTCCTTAGAAGAGGAGGAGGACTGACTCAAGAAATGTTTATACCACTTAGAAGGAGTATATTTTACATTAGCAGATAAATCATAAGAAGATTTGCCACTCTGTGAAGCCATTTGTAACTACTGCAACAAGGAGCACACCACGAAGGATGGTTTACATTTAATCTATCATTTATGGGTAGTGAGCTACATTTTAAAGAGACTGAGCCATCTCAGCCTCCTACTTATAAAGTTACCAGTGATTATTTTGGAGATTTATGTATACCAGAAGATGAGCTGATCCCAGTTATGCAAGGATCACCTTTCTACAGATGTTTCAGCTGGCTTCCTCGTTTTTCATCGGATCACAGCTCTCCTCCCAACAATCCCTTTGGTTTTGATAGTGACGCCTCTTTTGACTCTATAGCTAAATATAATATAATAAATCGAATGGAAGCATGATGGGCCTAGTTGTCCCACTTTGTAATAAAGTTATTCCTTTCATGTCTATCGGGCTGACAGTGGTGTCTCGACAGTTCCGTGGGTTCCTGTAGAACTCCACAGTGTATTCATATGGTAGAGAATAATTACTTTAGTCAGTGTCATTCCGTAAAAGTTGGTATGGGTCCCCATATGGCCGAGCCTCCAAGGGACGAGATAACAGCTGTAAGTCCACAGCTGCCCCATCCACTTCATGGAATCTTTGGTCACCGACAATTGCCAGTATTAGTTTACCGATAACCTGCTCAAAGTTGTATAAATAAGGCTCCACCCCTCTCATTTATTCATTCGGAATTTGGGAGAGTTCGAGAGAGATTCTAGTCTGATTCTGTCTGAGTCGAGCAGTGTGTATCCTCTTTAGTTCACTCGCCTTCGGGAACTTGTGACTGTGAACGAAAAACACTGATCTCAAGTGTAAAATTGTAAGGTCCTAGCATATATGGTTCTACTCTGTAAGATATATATATATA